>APFE030623368.1:365273-528410 GCA_000404065.3 Pinus taeda
GTCACGTGTTCCATATGCAAGTGCAGTCGATAGCCTGATGTATGCGATGGTCTGTACTAGACTAGACATTGCACATGCAGTGGGAGTATTGAGCAAGTTTATGTCAAAACCAGGAAAGGAGCATTGGACAACAATGAAGCGAGCTTTCAGGTATTTGTGTGGCACTAGTGATTATGGTTTGTGCTACCAAGGAAGACCAGGATTGGACATAGTTTTGGATATCCCTGGCTTTGTTGATGCAGACTAGGCTGGAGATATGGATCACAGAAGATCTACAAGTGGGTATGTGTTTAACCTATTTGGAGGTGTAGTCAGCTGGATGAGTAAGAAACAATCTGTAGTGGCATTATCAACTACAAAGGCAGAATACATGGAAGCCACTCAAGCAAGCAAGGAAGCAGTTTGGTTGCAGAGATTGTGTTCAAGTATGGGGTTAGTACATGGAGCTATAAGGATAGACTGTGACAGCAAAAGTGCAATTTTCTTGGCAAAGAACCCTGCTTATCATTCAAAGACAAAGCACATTGATGTTTAGTATCACTTTGTGAGGGATATGATAGAAGACAAAAAAGTGTTGCTGGTAAAGGTGGACACTTTGAAGAATATTGTTGATGCATTGACAAAATCTGTGAGCTCTGAGAAGTTCTCTTGTTGTAGAGAAACAATGGGTGTTGTAGGGTTGGATAAATGACTAAGCTCTTTTGTGGCCCCCTGTGGAAAGAAAACAACAAGTGGGAGAATGTTGGGTTGTGTTATATTCTTTCCACAACTAGCCTACGTAGTTAACCGGGGGGTTAGAGGGGGGGCGGAGCCGCCCCTTCATTGCACCGATCGCACAGTGGGGGGGTCACAGGGGGTTTGAGGGGGGCAGGTAGCCCCCCTCTACGGGGTCCAGTGCAGGGCCCAATGGAAAAAAAAATTGGACCCTATATTAGGTTGGGCGAACCTACCTATGGTTTTGTGCATGGTTTTCGCGCATGGTTTTCGCACATGGTTTTGGATGCGATGGTTTTCGGTCCATGGTATTGGATGCTTCGGCATGTATAAATATGTATTCTAACATTGAAAGGAACATAATGAAAAATCAATCTAGTAGTCCTAGTTTTGGGATCCAGGGGAAAATCTCTATGTATATGTGTTTTATGTGTTATGCTCTCACATTGTTTATTTTCTATGTTTTAGAATTCGTAGGCAAGTAATTTATGTACGGGGTTAGAACCTACATTTGGTATCAGAGCTGTTTTGGGAAGGCCTAAAAGGGTTAGCATCCAATGCAATTTTTTCTTCATCCTCGCCCTTAGATGAACTCACATCTCTAGTATTCCGCCTTATTTCTTCATGTACCAAATCAAACCATAAGTGTTCCCAATTCAATAGTCTATCCCTCTCATTCATCGAATCTTGATAGTTATGTTAGCTCTTGGAAAGGCCTAAAAGGGTTAGCCTTACCAAGCCTTCTTCGGGAACATTTACACCAACCCCGCCAAGCTCATCACAACATTGTGTGAACTTGTTCAAATACTGCCAAATAATGTCATTCTTCTACAACTTAATACTTCAAAGTTTATCCTTGAGTGTCAGCTTCCTATGGTCACTATTATTCTCGAACAATTCTGTCAGTGCTTTCCACATCGCGAACGAAGTTTCTTTTCCATGGAGATTTGAGAAAATATGATATGGTATTCCTTCCAAGATTATTCTCCTCGCCTTGGCTACATATTTCTTCCACTGAGCAAGGTTTTGGGCATCAAATGCTTGTGGTTTTGCAACATCTGTCTTGATGTGTTTTAGCAATCCATTATTATCCAATACCTCCTCTATGCGATCCTTCCATGCAACAAAATTATAGGTGCCTTCCAAGGCATACTCTAGCCTCAGTCCATTGAAGGTCATCTTCTCAACTCTGAAGAATCCTACTACACTAAACTCCACATTCGAATCTTCTGAGAAACAACTTCAAAATTCCTACTCTAATGTGAATCCTGCTTTGATACCATGTATAAATTATGATGTATACTTGCAACTGCTCATGAAGTTTTAATCAAAATCACAAGACACAAACCTACTCTACTGCTTTACGGAC
Source organism: Pinus taeda (assembly GCA_000404065.3). Classification (NCBI taxonomy): domain Eukaryota; kingdom Viridiplantae; phylum Streptophyta; class Pinopsida; order Pinales; family Pinaceae; genus Pinus; species Pinus taeda. The sequence goes on from APFE030623368.1 coordinate 367,357, forward strand.
ATTAATTCACAAATTTAGAACAAAAATTTTAGACATACAATAAGAAATTACACACATGCAAATAGTATTTTTTGGGGGGGAAGCAATCTGCTAAAAACCCCAATGCCTGCTTGCATTAATATGATGAATAGAGATGTACTAAAATTTCTTTGCTCAACTGAGCATGACTTGCAAGTGCATAACCTATCTCCCGGCTCATTAAGAAGCTCTAATTTGGGCTTAGTCAATTTATGACTCTGCTTGAGCTCCTATTTCCTTACGTTGTTCCTTGAGAATTTAGGCCCCTATTATTTAGGAATTTCTCCAAATGGATTACATAATTCCTTAGGTTGATCATCTAATTGCATGCAACATTTGTACACTCATGACTATTGTACAATTCATGTTACACTGCCTTGGCATCTCCACCAAGCCTGGAAAACTTGAATTCTCGGCTATTTTTGGCTGATTGATTAGTTAACTGGATGATCATTGAGTTTGACAGAAGTCCCACTGCACAACTGACCTTCCACTAGTTCCTCCAATAATTAGAACTAGTTTAACTAAAAACAACCTTAGATATTTGACCTTGCTTCTTACAAATTAGCAATCACAAATGCTTAATTGAACTCTAACTCCTCCAACTCGAATTTACCGAGTAAACTGGGTGACACAAACCATGTCACACAAGTTAACTGCATCCAAGTTGTCTACTGATGTGGAAATTTCAATTTTCTCAATTTAATCATGGAAAAATCAAATTGAGAATTTCTTGTTGCATTTTTCAACAGTTACACGCCCCATGTTCCACTAGCTCAATATGTACAGACACGGGAGGCACCACAAGCAACCACAACTCAAGTAAGCACTGCAGCTCCCAGGAAAAGGATCAAGCATGACCCAATAGCAGAAAGTAGAAAAAAATGGAAAGTTGACTTGTTGAATAAAGAAGTTATTAAAGCTGAATAGGAGGAGAAAGAATTGGAGGCAAATATGCAGCAAGAAGAAGAGGTAAAGTGGAGGCAAGATGCCTTAGAAAAAAACATGAAGAAGAAGAGGAAAGAAGGAGAGTGGTAGAACAACGACAAAGGCATTCACACGACGAGGAAGCAACAGAGAGGTTAGAGGAAGAACAAATGACTCGGGAAATAGAAGAAGAAATGGAGGAAGATGATGTCATCCATCCCATAGACGATGAACCAAGTTCTCCAGCAAAACAACCTCTTACAGGCGGCCATCTCCCATTTGATGAAATGGGAATCACACCTCCAATAGAAAAGAGAGTCATGGAAATATGTAATGTTACATTTGATCGGCTAAAGAAAAGGATTTTGCAACAAAGGTAAAAATTCTTCCCAAATGATCCTCATAATCCAGTCTTTGTATCCATGAAAAAGGTGATAAGTACAAATATTAGGAGGAATCCCCATGCAATCATGGAAGCTAATGTTTCTTTTGCTACAACAACACAAGATAACTAAGAGTATTTTTTGAATGAGAATGCATGATTGAGGAAAGAGTTGGTTGCAGTAAAGCAACCACCGAAACACCTCATTGCTGAAAATCAATGACTATCTTCCCACAACTTCAACACAGCAGAATGACAGTCATCCAGAGGAATTGGGGCCAATGGAGGATACCATGGCACAGTTGCATGATGAAATGATACTTTTGTATGAAGTATGGAACCCCTAGTTGGTATACGAAAGAAAGTGCAAGAAGTTCTAAAGCTCCTAAAGGTGGAAAACAAGTTGTTAATTAAATACAGGAATGGGTTACCAAATATCAAGATGTTCTGCAACAGTTGGTTAGAAAGGATAGGATTGTTGCCAAAGTAGATAGAGTACAGTTGAGGCTCCATAGTCAAGACTACACTTGTCTCAATGGTTTTATGCAACCAACTCACAAAATAAAATGAAAGATAGATCAATGACTTAGAAATTAGCCTCTCTGAGGGGAAACCTCCTTTCCATTACATAAATGAACAATTCTTCGATGATAAAAATGATACGACCTCCTTGGTATATATATGAGTCTAAGGGGTCACAATATAATCAAAGCCTACATAACAATAATAATGTAAGGGCACAATAATAACAATAGTGGGATTTTATGGGGCACAACAATAACAACATGGGGGATACATGGGCACAACAATAACAATAGGGGGCTAGACTAACAATAACAATAAGGGGAATATACTAGTGTTATAGGGACCTAACATGCCCCTCTCCTTCAAAAAAGTGTTGTCCTCGACTCTTGAGTAGTTCTAAATGCTTCTGTATAAATTATCATCCTTCTATGTGGAATCTTCAACAAGTAAGTTCTTCCACTAAATGAGATACTCTGAAATTAACCGATTTCGTGGTTGTGAGGTTCTTGTTTCCATGACTAGTTCAGACTCAAATATGATTTTTCCTTCTTCGTCAAGTTCTAGAAACATTGTTTGAACTGGGAGCTTGTCACCAATAACCTTCTTTAAGCATGAAACAAGGAAAAAAGGGTGTACTCAGGAAGGTGCAGGCAGCTCAAATTTGTATGCCATAGTACCAATCTTTTGCAACACCTTGTAAGGACCATAGTAATTGGGTGATAATTTATTATCCTTCTTAGCTCGCTTGAGGGACATTTGTTTGTATGGTTGTAGTTGTAAAAATACCCAGTCGCCTACATCAAAACTTCTTTCACTACAATGCTGATCTACCTATTGTTTCATTCGATTTTGCACTAGAGTGAGGTTATCCTTTAAGAGTTAGAGAACTTATTGTTGATGCTCAATGTGATCTTCCACTGCTTGAAACTTAGAATTTTCTCTTAAAGATGATGTGATGGATGGTGGATGATATCCATAAAGTGCCATAAATGAGGTCATTTTTGTTGCAGTATGGAAGGAAGTGTTATACCACCATTCAGCTAGAGGTAACCACTTGACCCATTTTGTTTGTTTATCAGATACAAAGCAACGAATATATCCTTCCAAAAAAAAATTCACTATCTTAGTTTGCCCTGTCAAATTGAGGATGATAAAATGAGATATTAGCTAATTGAGGACCAAGACAAGAAAATAGTTCCATCCAAAACTTTCCAGTAAAAATGGGATCTCTATCACCTACAATAATCTTTGGGTTTCCATTTAGTTTTTGAATTATTTCCATAAATGCAGTAGCAACTGTATTAGCCTTAAAAGGATGAGATAATGCACAAAAGTGTGCATACTTGGTAAGTCTATCAACAACCACCATGATGACACTCTTTCGTTCAGACTTGGGTAAACCTGTGATCAAATCCATTGAGACCTCCTCCAAACACTGACTTGGAAAGGATAAAGGTTGTAACAGACCTGGGATCTTAATTGTATCAACTCTATTTTGTTGGGAAACCAAGCATTCTGCCAGAAACTTCTAAATATCATATTTAAGTCCATCCCAAAAAAATTCCTTCATGACCCTATGGTAAGTTTTCAAAAATCCTGAGTTCCCTACTAAGGGGGAGGTGTGCAATTCCAAAATAATCTTTTGATTAAGTTGGGAATTCTTACAAAGACATAAGCGATTTTATCCCATAATGAATCATTTTTCCAGCTAAATGTATCAGATGTACTGGGATCTTGCTGCAACTTTTGAACGAGTGTCCATACCTCTTCGTCATTCTTCCATTCATCCCTTGCTTTGGTTATCCAATCAGGTTGGATAATATAAATGCCACAAAGCAATGCTTCCACATTCTCATCATTTCTTGAGAGTGCATATGAAACAACATTTTACTCCCCTTTTTTGTAGATGATTTCAAAGTCATAACCAAACATCTTTGTGACCCATTTTTGTTTCTCTTTTGAAGATAACTTTTGTTCCAAAAAGTGTTTAAGACTATCATGATTTGTTTTTCCCTTGAAGTGCCTTCTCATTAGGTAAGGTCTCCATTTCTTTAGTGCATGTAGTATTGCCAACATTTACTTCTAATAAATAGGTTTGTGTAGATACTTTCCTTTGATTGAACGACTTTCAACAGCAATGGGTCTTTCTTCTTGCATTAAAACAACACCAATTCCATTTCCTGAGGCATCACATTCCACAATAAAGGTTTTTGTCATGTTCGGCATAGCTAAGACAGGTGCTTGCCACATTTCCTCTTTAAGATGTTCAAAGGCCTTAGTTGCTTCTGGAGTCTAATAAAATGCATCTTTCTTCGGTAATGTTGTTAGAGGTGTTGTTATTCTCCCATAATTCTTGACAAATTTGTGATAATACCATGTCAACCCGAGAAATCCTTGAAGATACTTTATGGTTGTGGAGATGTTCCATTCCTTGATGGATTTAATTTTCTTACGGTCTACCTTAACACCCTCATGAGATACAATATGACACAAATATTCTACCCCCTGTACTCCAAAGAAACATTTGGAGCTTTTTGCATATAATTATTTATACTCCAATAGTTTGAGCACCCTATCAACATGTTGAACATGATGCTTCCAAGACTTGTTGTAGATTAGTATATCATCAAAAAATACCAACACATCTTTTCTAAGGAAGGGTTTGAAAATGGAATTCATCAAACCTTGAATGTGGAAGGTGCATTAATAAGGCCAAAAGGCATGACCAAAAATTCATAATGATCCTCATGAGTTCTGAATGTTGTTTTCAGAATGTCTTCAGTCTTCATTCTAATTTGATGATATCCTGAATAAAGATCCAACTTAGTTAATTAAATTGCTCCACGTAATTCATCCAACAATTCATTAATGACTAGAATGGGAAATGTATCTTTAATAGTGAGCTTGTTGAGCTCCCTATAATCTGGAAACATACGCCATGATCCATCCTTATTGTGTACCAATACCACTGGAGTAGAGAAAGAACATTAACTAGGTTGAATTATACCAACCTCTAGCATTTCTACAACCATACATGCAATTTCACTCTTTTGGGCATAGGGATATCTGTATAGTCTGATGTTTGCAGGAACACTTCCTGGAATCAAATGAATAGCATGATCATGATCACGAATAGGTGGGAGGCCTTTAGGAGTCTCAAATACCTTGGAATGATTGTCCTAGACTTTTTGGAGATTTGGAGAAATAGATTATTTCGATGTTTGAACCTCTAGTGAGCATAATTGTGCAATTACACCCCATTGTTATTTCTTCAGAAGATTTGTCATGCCATTAGAGCTGATTATCTTTCATGGTTTCCCTGCGATACCCCTTATTTCAACTTCCTTTCCTTCCCAAAAATAATTCAAGAAAAGTTCTTGAAAATTAAAATCTATCATCCCCAAAGATTTTAACCATTTGACTCCTAGTACAAAATCAACACCACCCATTGTAATGGATCGCATTGGACTATTCAATACATATTCCCCCATGGTTAGCTTGATATTATGGCACTTTCCATAGAAATTTATAGTTGCTCCATTTGCAACCATCACTTGACATTCTAGTGTTGGATGTAGGAAGCAATTCAATTCCTTGTTTATCTTACAATGAATATAATTATGGATATTACCCTAATCAATCAACACTACTACCTTTTTCTTGTTGATATACCCTTCTATCTTGAGAGTTTGAGGAGTGGTAATTCCTTTCAATGCATTACAAGATATGGTCGGATTCATTTCTTCTTTCTCTGGGGTTGGTTCCTGGTGTATATCCTCCTCTTTTGAGGTTTCTTGTTCCTTTTCTTCCTCCTCTTCACAATCTATGTAGAATATTTTTTTCTCAGCGCACTTATGACCTTTAGTGTATTTACTATCACAACTATAACAAAGCCCTTTTGCTCTTTTTTCTTCCAATTGTTTTGGTGTCAAACTTGTAGGTTGTGGAAAGCTAGGAGCATCAACACTTCCATCTTTATAGTTGTGAGTGGTATACTTCCTTGTTTCCATAATTTTACTTTCAACATTTCTTGCCACCCTAAATGCCTTCTCCAATGAATCAGGTTCCCAAAGACAAACCTCATGTTGGATGTTATCCTTTAAATTCCCTATGAAGACATCAATACTATGCTCCTCTCGAATATCAGTTACCCTGATATTCAATTTTTGGAAGTCCTCAATGTGCTCCACCATTGAACCCTTTTGTTTGAGATTTACCAATTGGCTAAAGAAGGTATTGCTATTTGTATCTTCATAATGCGCTATCATTTCCTCCATAAAAATTGACCAAGTGACAAGTGGTTTATGAGAACAAAACCATCGATACCATACAAATTGATTGGGTTCTAAATATAAAGATGCAATGCACACCTTTTGTGTGTGTTGCACATCATGGAGATCAAAATATTGCTCAATTTGTAGTATCCATGTTACCGGATACTCCCTATCAAACTTCCTCATATCGATCTTTGGAATGTGGTGGTTCTTAAACCCAACATTGGAGTCTCTAAAACCATAATTCATATTCCTTTTGTCCTCATCATGATTTTCGTGGATTACCTTGTCACCACTAGGAAGCCTTTCTTATAGCAACTTTGCCAAACCTTCCTTAAACCCTTCTATCTTGACATTCATCATTGCTTCCATGTCTACTTTTAAGCCATCATTCAAAACTCACATGTCCCTTTTTATACCATCTATCTTAACATTCATAATGGCTTCCATTTCATTTTTTGTTAATTTTTGCGAGAGCGAAATTTGTTGCACTTGGTCTCGTAATTTTGATATATAATTCTACATTTCTTCCTCTTGTTCATGCGTCATGGAAGATTTTTTTGGTTGCTTACTAGGTGTGTCCATTTTTGTTTCAAGGCATTTTGGAATCAAACAATGATATATATGGTTCACTATGCCCTTTGAATCACTTCAAATTTTTTTCAAAAAAAAGTTATGCAAACTAAAAAATAAAAAATAAAAATAAAAATACACACCTTTTTCTTTCTTTTTAGGAGCTCGATATTGAAACTGTTGTACCTATGTAATTTTGAATCTCAAAGGTATGAAATTCCATCCTATGGTAGCATTGTGAGTCTTATTTCCAACCCCATAAGTCAGACAGAGATTGAATTCTTTAAGAAAGAGTTATGTCAAATCTCCCACAATGACCTAATTATATATTGGTTCAATATAACAAACTTGTATGGAGTGCCACATGTCACTATATCAACCTTCACACCTTGAAAATGATACACGAAAAACTACAGTCCGTGCAATTTCAGTCACTTTTTATGAAATTCAAATTCAATTCTCAAAGAGAAAGTTATGACGATTTTCCCTAGGTCACCTATTTGAGATGGAATTATGGAGCTTACAAAAACCCTAACTTCCTCGGATCATATCTCCAAAAATATAGCGAACCAAGATCTGAAATTCGTACAAAAAGTTCACTAATATCTCATCTCCACGTGGTTGCAATTTCAGCTTCTGAAGCCTTGTAGAAAAAAATTATAGCGATAATTCCAAGATAACATGTTTGAATAAGTGAAACCCTAGAATTCAAATCTCTAATACCAAATGTTATGCAACCATCTCACAAAATAGAATAAAAGATAGATCAATTACTTAGAAATTAGCCTCTTCGAGTGGGAAACCTCCTTTACATTACATAAATGAATGATTCTTAGATGATACTAATGATAAGACCTCCTTGGTATATATAGGAGTCTAAGGGGCACAATATAATTAGAGCCTACATAACAATAATAATGTAAGGGCACAATAATAACAACATGGGGTATACATGGGCACAACAATAACAATAGGGGGCTACACTAGAAATAACAACAAGGGGAATATACTACTATTATAGGGACCTAACAAATGAATAATCGGTTAACACTATAGTTGCTTATAGTCGACTACATAATGGTTTGGAGTCCCTCGCATAGAAGCACGAGATGCCTTCAATGGGATCACTTCGAGAGACAATAGGCAGGGATATCATCCTATGATAAGTGAAGCGGTAGATTGAGTAAATCAAACAAACATTAGAACAAGAAGGCTTGGACATCACTAAGGACATTATTCTACAGTATGTCATTGCAACAACTAAAGCTCACATGAAACTGTCATGGATGTGGAATAGTATACAATTTAGCTCCAAATCCGTATTGACAAAAGCATTGGAGGTGAAGATGTTGTTTGCAACAAATTTTCTAGTACGGATCAAAGTCATCGCTACAGAATTCGGAGCATGACATACGTACATTACTAATGATCTCCATGAATAAGAAAATGAATTATCTATTTGATAACATTTTTGTCCTATTAGAAGTTTTGTCTCATATAGCCACCATCTTGTATGTATTTTTTTCTTTTTTAATAATTTTAATGTAATGAAGTCCAAGAGAAACATGTGGGATGTGAAAAGGCACATGTGGAATGTAAAAGGTCATGTATAGAATGTGAAAGGTTGTATGTAAGCCCATAGGTCATAGAAGTTGACATAGTTTTACATTTTAGTCAAATAGATAGAATTTCATCTTTCTTATAGACAATAGGTTCATTCACATAATTAATTCTTATAGTCAAACATGTGTGATCTTTAATTTAAGCAGATGTAAGTGTGTTTAAAGCAAGAGTTTGTTTCATTTTATTTTCATGTAAGCGTGTTATGTAGATGTGTGATTTTTTTCAAGTATGAGATTAAGAGTAATTTTCATTTCTGCAAATGAGTGTGTATATAATTTTCATTTCTGCTAAGTGTGGGATTGATTTATATTTATGCAGAAGTGTGAGATTTTTATTTCAAAAGTGTGAAATTTCAAAGCAAAAGTAGTTTTGTTTGAAAACAAGAGAGTGTGGTCATCATTGTAGAGTTAATCTTATTTTCTAGGAATAGCTAATTTACTCGTATAAGACATGTACATCTCAATAACTCAATTTAATTTAGAATTTGTGTGAGTAATAAAAGACTTATAGCACATACACTTCATCACTTTACTAACCCCGGATGATAATTCATGTAAGTAATTTAAGGTCAATTAAGTTACCAAACATTTTGTCATCATTGTCGAGGAAGTGTATATAGGAGTATTTTTCTTTCCATTTTTAATTAAAAAAAAAACAACAACAACAACAAAACTGATATGCATAGAGAAAGAGATTCTAGAGGTAGATTTGTAGGTAGTGGTATAAGTTTGATTCCAACGCCATCACTCACCCCACCACGACTCTGTAGTGCCACACCACCCACCCAAACTCATATTCCATCTATTGCAAGCAAACATAAACTTCCTGAGGTACTCAGACCTAATATCCAACCTAAAGATTCACCAACGCCATCCACTGAATCCATAATAGAAAAAGAGGATACTACATCCCCAACAAAAGGAGTAATTTTTCTATATTCAACGGGAGAGCAACTTCTAGGACAAGAACTGGAAATCCCTAGTGAAGAAGAGGAGGAAGAAACTTATTTTAACCTACAATTGATAGAAGAACCAAAAGAACTAGAAGAGGAATTAGAAAATCCAATTTGCGAACCCTACATTAGTTCTGAAGAATCCACAATGGTTGGAGAAGGGTAAGGAGAGGTACATAATAGCAATGGTGAACAACCTAGGATTGGAGGAGGAAGAGGAGGAAATAGGGGAGGTGGAAGAGGTGGAGGAAGAGGGAGAGGAGGTGGTATAGGAGATCCAGAACCTTTCGGATTTCCCATATTCAATGAAGATACCACAACCACAACGAAAAATATCTCACCCTCCATCCTTCCATATTTTCATGGATTAAGGAGTGAAGATCCTGAAACATTTCTCTTTGGATTTGAAGTCTTCTGCAGATATAATGACTACTTGTTGGACACTCAAAAGTTGAAGTTGTTTCCAACAACTCTTAAGGATAAAACATTAAAATGGTTCGTGGGCTTAGGAGTACATTCTATAAGAACATGGAAACAAATGAATGATACATTTTTAGAGAAATATAAGCATTATTGTATGCCTCGTAATCTTGAAGATGAACTCTTTAAAATGATGCAAAAATAAGATGAAAATCTTGAATATTTCATTAAAATATTTGCTTATAATGTTGAAAGGGCTAAAATGCATGGTCTAGATGAAGAAATTTTGAAAACTCTCTTATTAAAACCCATCAGAGATGAGTGGATTGATCTTCTCAATTTAATGGGTAAGGGAGATATTTCTCAATTAGCATTTGGATATATTTGTGAGTTATGCATACACAATTCAAGAGGTTAAGCAAGAACTAGGAAAAATCCAAAAGATTATGTAATGTCTAGGATTAGTAAATCCGCAGCTGGGACAGTAAGTAGGGTTGAATTAGGCAATTTGATTGAAAACTTTAAAATAGATATTTTGGGGAGTCTTAGTGAACAAATAGATACAATTAAAGTACAAAACAAGCAAAAGGCTGAAAATGCTGCATTATCTATCTTTTGTCCAAAATGTAGAAAAAAACATGCTTTGACATAGTGCCCTCTTGACTTAAAAAGTGTAGAAACCTATGTTATATGTTCAGAAAATCATGATACAAAGGAATGTCCTTCAATACCTGGTCTTAAAGTTGTCTATCAAGAGGAAGTAATACCAAATCAAGTAAAGCCCCTCTGTTTTATTGCTAAGAGACCATGGCAAAATTCACAACCAAATATGACTCAAGGTTTTAACGCTCAAATATTTGCACAACCATAACAAAGCAATTAGATTGCACCCATGCCTTGGCAACCTTGGCCTCAACCTTGGGCACATGGATGGCAAAATCCTTATGAAAAATACCCTCAATATCAACAACCTTACCCTGTTTTTCCACCACAATATTTTCCTCGGCCCATTCAACCAACTCAACCTCAAAATCCAAATCCACAACTTTCATTACCATTTCCTCAAAGACCAAATAAATTGTCTGCCCAACCACTTCCAAACCCGAATAATAATAAAAAATCACAACTTGTTTACAATGTCTAAGGACAAAATTTCCAAACTTACATGATAAATCTATTAGATCAAAACAATGTCCAACTTAGATCTGGTAGAGTATTGGAAAAGAAGTCACCATCAGTTGTTATTCAAGAATCTGAAAAATAAAATCTCTCTGAGGAAAAGAAAACTCTTAATCAAGAGGAAAAATCTAAAAAATAAACCACCTCTGCACATTCTAATGAGATCCCAATAAATTCAACTCCCATCATAGAACAGCCTTCAGTTTCTGTTCAAACACCACCTTTTCCTGAAAGATTGAAAATTGATAAAGGGGTAGAAAAACAAATTATGTTGCCTGGTTATGATATGAAAGATGAACTAAAGAATGTTTGCATAAAAATTCCTTTGTTATAGGCTATCAAAGAAATACCAATATTTGCAAAGACAATCAAGGAGTTAAGTATTAAAAGACAAGGAAGAAAGAGGAAAGAAGTTAAAAGAATTCAATTAGTTGGAAAAATTGCAGATATCACGATGGGAAAAACAAAAATTCATAAATATCTTGATCCAGGAAGTCCCATTGTGAAAACACACATCAATGGTGTCGAAATTCCAAATACATTGATTGATTTAGGAGCACTTATAAACATCATGAGTAAACAAACTATGAATCAATTGAAACTTCCTAATCTTCAATATACACCTACATTATTGCAATTAGCAGATAGATATGTTATCAAACATAATGGTGTATTAGAAGACATATTTGTATCCTTAGATTCTTGGGAGTATCTTGTTGACTTTATGATTCTAACACCCAAGAATAATTTAGGGGGACATCCATTGATTCTATGAAGGCCATGGTTAGCTACAACTAATTCTTTTATAAGTTGTAGATCTAGTGATATGTTTATTTCTAATGGAAGTTCAACAAACAAATTTACATTATATCCTCCTGCAAAAACAACAATAGAGGTAGAAAGTGAAGAATGGATAGATGATGATATTGATATACAATCAATATTTCTTACTTCACAAATAGATGAAGAAGATCAAATTTTGAATTTAATGGAAAATAATGAGACTTCCTCATATTTTGAATCTAATCAAAGTTTTCAAGAACAATATAATATTAAATATTTATCATCTCGTCAATTATCTTTACATTCTATGGAAAAAATTGACAATTAATTAATAGAAATCTTTTAGAAAAAACTTTGAATATCAATAATAATCTGGAAGAATTTCAAAAGAAAGAATTAATAAAAATGTTACAAGAACATTCCTCTGCTTATGCATGGGAATTTACTAACATGAAAGGAATTGATCCTAATACTTGCATACATCATATCTACATTGAAGAAAATGTCAAACCAATCCAACAACCTCAGAGAAGAATGAATCCAAATTTAAAGGAAATTGTTAAAGAGGAACTACAAAAATTGTTAAATGTGAATTTCATTTATCCAATATCAGATAGCAAGTGGGTTTCACCATTGATAATTGTTCCTAAAAATAATGGAAAATGGAGAGCATGCATTGACTACAGGGAATTGAATAAAACCACTTTAAAAGATCATTTTCCACTTCCTTTTATAGATCAAGTTTTAGATACATTGCCATGAAAGAAATATTTCTCATTCTTGGATGGTTTTAGTGGATATAACCAAATCCAAGTAGCTTCAGAAGATCAAGATAAAACCACTTTTACTTGTCCATGGGGAACCTATGCCTACTGAATACTTCCTTTTCGGTAATGTAATGCACCTGCAACATTCCAAAGGGCGGTTTTACACATTTTCTCTAATCTAATTCATGATTGTGTGGATGATTTTACTATTTATGGAAATTCCTTTGAAGAAGCTCTTAAAATTTTGGAAAAAAAATCTCATTAGATGTAAAGAAGAAAATCTCTCATTAAGCCATGAAAAATGTTGTATGATGTTTACTGAGGGAATTGTTTTAGGACACCATATTTCAGGGAATAGAATTAGAGTGGATACATCTAAATTAGAAGTTATTTCTAAATTATCAATTCCAACTTGTCAAAGAGATGTTGAAGTTTTCTTGGCTTTACTAGTTATTATAGAAGATTCATAGAAAAATTTACAACAATTGCCTCTCCATTTTTCAAATTGCTCACAAAATACTGTGAATTCATCTAGAATGTTGATTGCCAAAAAGCTTTTGAAACATTGAAATAAAAAAATTCTGAAGCACCCATTCTAAGAGGACCAAATTGGAAACTACTTTTTCACATTTCGAAAAAAGGATTTAACTCCTTATGCCATTTACTACACCAGTAAAAAATTGACTCCTGCATAATTAAATTTCATTGTAACATAAAAATAGTTTTTAGTTGTTGTCCATGTTATCAATAAATTTAGACATTACATCACTGGCTATGAAACCTTCATACACACAGACCATTATGCAATTAGATAGTTAATGAATAAACCAAACATTAATGGCATAATTACAAGATGGTTATTGTTGTTACAAGAATTCACTATTACTATTTTGGATCAACCTGTTGATTTTCTATCTAGGATTCAAAATGATAATAACGATGTACTTGTAGAAGATAATTTTCCCGATGAATATCTTTTTGCAGTATCTATTAAATCTCCTTGGTTTGAAAATATTGCTAATTATTTGGCTATGGGGAAGTTATCACTATATTTGTCTCCTTGAGAGAAAATAAAGGTAATTCAAATTAGTGCATCTTACTCATGGATAAATGGAGAATTATACAAGACAGGGCCAAACTAGATCATTCGAAGATGTGTCAGAGAAGATGAAATACCAGAGATATTAAAGGCTTGTCACAATGAACCATGTGGAGGACATTTCATTGATAAAAGAACTACTTACAAAGTCCTTCTCTTAGGATATTATTGGCCTTCCTTTTTTAAGGATGCCAAAGAATATGTTATGAGATGTGATAGTTGTCAAAGAATGGGGAAGCCTGTTCCTTCAGATGAAATGTCTCTACAACCTCAGGTACTTATTGAACCCTTTGAAAAATGGGCTCTAGATTTTGTTGGTCCAATTAATCCACCATCAAGACAAAAAAGGTACATTCTTGTTTGCACTAATTATGTTACAAAATGGGTAGAAGCTAAAGCACTTCCTTTTGCTATGGAAAATGTTGTAGTTTCATTTCTTTTCGAGTTAAACTGTTTTGGTATCCCAAGGGAAATTGTGACAAATCAAGGTACTCAATTTACATCCAAGCTGCTACAGAAGATATTGGGGGAATACAAAATCAAACATCGAAATTCCACTCCATAACATCAACAAGCAAATGGACAGGTGGAATCCACCAATAAAGCAATTGAAGCAATTCTTACCAAGACTATGCATTTGCATTGAAGAGATTGGGCAGAAAAGCTTCCAAAAGCTTTATGGGCATATCATACCACATGGAGAAATACAACTGGCCAAACTCCTTATGAAATTGTTTATGGGAAGCAAGTCCTATTTCCTATTGAGTTCCAGATAAAGACTTTCAAGACAACAATCAAATTGGGTCTTGATCTATCAGAAGCACAAAAATAAAGGATGGAGCAACCGAATGAACTAGATGAGATGAGACAAGATGTTGTTCAAAGAACTAACATAGTTCAACAACAAAGATCCATATGTCATGAAAAGTTCATAAAAGAAAGGAAATTTCATCCTAGAGATTGGGCATTACTTTTTTACTCAAAGTTTAAATATTTTCAAGGAAAATTTCAAACTCATTGACTTGGGCCTTATGAGATTGAAACTATCTTTGATAATGGTGCAGTCAGGATTAGAACCATTGATGAAGAAAAAGTGACCTTCCTTGTAAATGGTCATCGATTGAGAATTTATCACAAACCATTGACAAAGGATGAGTTTGTTAAGTATCTGCAAGACAATATTGATTTGAAGGTGATTAGGAAGGATTCTCCTTCCTCTCCAACTTGACTCGCAAAAGCCTTTTGTTTTCTAAATATATAATAATAATAATAAATCGGAAAAAACAAAAACAAATATGAAAAATAATAATAATTGTATAAACATGAAAACCAACATTGTTGGCATGTTTATACAGAAAATCTAGGATGAAAACCAAGTACTCTTGGCACCCTAGATTTTCTTTTTAAACTATGTTCTAATCCAATTTTCTTTGTAACCCTCTTTTTCTTTTCAAAATAGGTAGCTACGAAATTGTTGAGAATCTGCAGGTTTACAAAATTCTGTAACTGATATTGATAGGGATCAACTAGGACAATTGAATATCTTGGCATAAGAAGACGATGATCAAGCTTGCAATTGAAGGCATCTAAGGAAAACCTACAAAAGATCAACCAAAACATCAAAATCGTGAGTCTAAAGGTATGTAAATATTATATTAAATACTAAAGGTTCCACATGGAGAGTTGCAAGCCTACGGAGACTCCTCTAGCTGGTAACTAGAGAAGGAGGATGCTACTTCGAGAGAGGTAGTGGAAGCTACTATTTACAGGCAGCTTGTGCGTTCAGTCATGTACTTGGTGAACACATGACTGGATTTATGTTATGCAGTTAACCAGCTGAGTCAAGCGATGATTAGGCCTACCAAGCTATATTAGAAGGTGACAAAGCACGTATTGAGATACCTCAAGGGCACTATTGAGTGCAGATTATGGTACAAACGGACATAGGGAGTGAAGCTTCAAGGCTTCATGGACGCAGATTGGACGGGGAGTCCATCTGACCGAAAAGGCACATTTGAAGGGATTTTCAGTATTGGGTTAATGACAATTTTTTAGTACAGAAGGAAACAAAGATCGGTTGCACTCAGTTTGACAGAGGCATAGTACATGGTTGCAAGTTAGGTAGCATCTGAGGCCATCTAGATGAGGAAGATCTCGGTTGGTATGTTTGGTCAGCAGATGGATCTCACAATGATTTACTATGATAATCAGAGTTGTATCAAACTCTCTAAAAATAGAGTTTTTCATGATAGGTCCAAGCACATTGATATTGGATATCATCATCTACAATATTGTGTATTGAGGCAAATCATGTTGTTAGAGTACATTCCCACAGAGGAGCAAGATGCTGACATTTTGACAAAGGCATTGTCAAGATGTAAAGTTGAGTTTCAGAGAGACAAGATCGGGGTAGCAAATAATCCCTTTTTCGTTGAGAGGGAGTGTTGACAAATGGCAACAAGAAATTCCAATTTAATTTGTCCTTGAATTAAACTGTGAATTAAAATCGAATTATATTCTCGTAACAACTTGTAAATAGTTAGTTCAGTTTAATTAACTTAATTAGCTTAGGCATTCGAGTTGGAAGTCTTTTGGAAGTCATGTAAGTGTTCTCCCTAAATTTTAGGGGTCGAGTATGAGTTTAGATTGAGTTATAATTATATAACTCAGTTTACTGAGTTATAGTCAATTAAACTAGTTCTAACTGTTTGTTGAACTATCAGAGGATTAGCAGTTAGTTAGTGCACTGGTGCATCCATAAGTGCTACTCCAGATAACTGAAGATTCACTCATCGGAAACTCATGCATGTCAATTCTGAGAAAGACCCAGTTGATACTCGAGTGAAGGGATAATGTACTATCAGTTCTATGATTTACTGAGTTGTAAATATCATGCATGCAATCAGGAAGAGGACCTAATTAGGTTAGTGCACTATCAATTGTATGATTTACTGAGTTGTAAATAGCATGCATGTAATCAGGAAGAGGACATAATTAGGTTTGCGCAGTTTTTAAAGCATCAATTCCATGTAAATACAGGCTATTCATCCTAGGAATTGCGCAAGGAAATAGGGGCTTGGAAGGCAGTGGAAATTGGCTAAGTGTTGGCTAAGAGCAAGCTTGTGAGGTAGAGAGTTGAGCATACTTGTGCGGAATTGTTCTTGTGAGAACAAGCTTTGTATCTTCACTTATATTTCTGATTTAATGCAATACAGATAGGTGGGGTTTTGAGCAATGGATTTACCCAGGAAAACTTATTGTGTTATGTGCCATTAATTTGTCTTCTTCTTGTTCATATTGTTTTCATCAATTTATTGACTTCTGCTGGTTGAAGGTAGAAGTAGATTCTTGTCCTGTGCTTTAGTAAATTGCATGAGCTTGTGAATCTCTAGGAAAATCTACATGATATCGGACCTGAATTCAATATACTATAGGAGATTTCGAAGTTTTGAGTTTTGGGTTACAGGTGAAATTCGAATTTGCAATACATACTTCAGGATCGACAGATGGCGTTCTACGGTTTGCGACTCAAGTATGCCTTGGAAGACAACTTGAATTATATGGCCTGGAGGGACATAATGGAGGATGTGCTAGAGGATAATGGCTTGAAGGAATTCATTGATCAAGACATTCCTAAGCCAGCAACATTAGATGCACAGAATTTGATTGAATGGAAGAAGTGTGTGGCGAAGGCAAGGTGGATAATCCTTGAGAGAGTTTGAGACCACATTGTCTTGAGTCTCCATGGCAAGGAAACTTTGTATGCTATGTGGAAAGCATTGATGGAATTGTATCAAAGCAACTTTGACCAAAGGAATTTGGCACTGAAGGACAAACTGTGAAAAATCAAAATGGAGAAATGTGAGACTATTCCAAAATACTTGACCAAGTTCACTCAATGTCGCCATGAACTTGAAAGTGTTGGAATCATGGTTGTCGAGGATGATATGGTGAGTCTTACTCTTTTGTGACTCACAAAGAGTTGGCATAGTTATCAGGACTCTGTCAATGGTCAGGAGAAGCTTCCAAATTGGGAATGACTGTGGTCGGATTTGATGCAGGATGATATTAGGAGGAACACCAAGGATGGCTCATCATCAAAGACTGATGATGAAGAGAAATGTGCCTTAGTGATTAAGGCGAAGAAGGGGAAAGAGAAAGCTTCCCATTTCAAATTGGATTCTTGTCATGGAGGCAAGAAAAAAGACATGACAAAAGTGAAATGCCTTCATTGTCATGATCTGGGCCATTTTGCTACAAATTGTCCACTCAAGAAGTCCAAGAAGAATTCCTCAGGAGGAGCGGCGAGTGAGGATTTGGCCTCTCAATTCGAATTGGATTTTTCCCTCATTGCATGCATGGTGTCATCAATGATGGGAAGTGTATGGTACTTAGACAATGGAGCTTCATTCCACATGACTGGAGATAAGGAGTTATTCAGTGACCTAGCGGATAAAGATCTCCAGATGCATATTGAGATGGGCGACAACAGGAGGTATAGTGCTACTAGATTGGGCATGGTTACTTTTCAGAGGGAGCATGGGGCTCCACTCACCTTGAATAATGTTATGTATGTGCCCGCGTTGAAGAAGAACTTGGTATTTGTTGCCATGCTTGAGGATAGAGGCTATGATGTGATATTCTCGAAAGGAAAGGCGTTCCTTCGGCACATAGCCATGAGTTAAGTAAAGAAGATAGGGATTCGAGTGAAGAATATCTATAAGCTGGAGGCAGAGGATTGTGCTACTTTGAGGATGAAAGCAGAGATGGTGCAGAGTCTAGACGTTGGCGAGTTGTGGCATAGGCGATTAGGTCACTTGCATCATGGGGCTTTGAAGATCATGTAGCAGATTTGCATTGGTTTTCCGAAAGGTACACTAGAGCAAGTTGATACACGCAACGGGTGTACTTTGGGTAAATACACCAAGTCTTCCTTTCATGACAGAGACAGTCAAGCAGAGGCCATTCTAGATCAAGTCCATTCATATGTGTGTGGACCATTCTCGATAGCATCCAAGGCCAAACACAAGTATTATGTTATATTTGTTGATGACTTTTCTCGAAAATGCTGGATATCTTTTTTATGCAGAATAAGGATTAAACCTTCACAAAGTTTTGTGAGTTTAAAGCATTAGGGGAGAAAGAGTCGGGCAAGAAGGTTAAAGCACTATTGAGTGATAATGGTGGTGAGTATGTCTTAAATGAGTTTAAGAACTTCTATGCAGCAAAAGGGATTAAATGGGAGTTGACGACACCCTATAACCCTCAACAGAATGGGGTGGCTGAAAGGAAGAATAAAAGCATAGTAGGGGCAGCGAGTGTGATGTTGCATGATCAGGATATCCCACTACACTTGTGGGATAAGGCATGCAACACAACGTTTTATGTTCAGAACCGTAGCCTGCATCGGATACTTGGGATGAAGACACCAGAGGAGGCTTATTCCAATAAGAGACCAGATGTTGGTCACTTCAGGATTTTTGAGTCATCGATATATTGCCATGTGACCAAAGATGCATGGAAGTAGCTTGAGCCGACAGCAAAGTTGGGGATATTTGTGGGTACATTGATACACCTCACAACTATTGGGTGTACTTGTCGACCAATAGGATGACAGTGGTTCACAGGGATGTCAGATTCGATGAGGAGAAGACCATGCGAGTTTCCCTTGAAAGGGAGCTTCAGATACATGTGGTTGAGGAGCTTTTAGCTACTAAGGTTGAGGAGTCTCAAATTGATGTGGAGTAGCCACATGTAGAGATCCGGGAGTGGAGACATCCACTCAGGCAGAGTCTTCTAGAGATGGGAGAAAGTGCACCAGAGAGGTAGATAGATTGTTGTTGGATGCTAGAGAGAATGTGGGAGCACCCACATCACAACGCAGACAGAGGAGGTCACCTGACAGGTACACTGGATATATGGCTCTTATGAGTGGATGTGTTGTGACAAAGCCATCTTCCTTTGAGGAAGCAGTGCAGCAACCGGTTTGGGTTGATGCCATGGTGGAGGAGTATGAATCCATAGCTCATAATAGTGTTTGGGATGTGGTCCCGAGACTAGAGGATAAGTCTGTGGTGAGCTCCCATTGGCTTTACAAGGTAAAGCAAGCTGCATATGGTAGTGTGGAGAAGCATAAGGCTAGATTTGTGGCCCATGGCTTTTCACAGGTAGAGGGGATTGATTATGATGAGACCTTTCCTCATGTTGCAAGGTACTCGTTGATCAGATCTATATTGGCACTATTAGTGCAGATGGGGTGGAAGATACATGACATGGATGTAAAGACAACCTTCCTTAATGGCACGATTGACAAAGAGGTGTACACAGAGCAGCCTGAAGGTTTTGAAACCTTCTCCCATGAGTCGCATGCGTGCCGGCTTAAGAGAGCATTGTATGGGCTGAAGCAAGTACCTCGTGCTTGGTACACTAGGATAGATAGCTACTTCACCGGGTTGGGCTTCACGAAGATGAAGCGGATGTGAACCTATACCACATAGTGGTGGAAGGTAAACTATTTATCATTGTACTTTATGCTAATGATCTCATACTCACAATTGATGACTAGTTGATCAAATCTTGCAAGGAGGACCTTGCAAGAGAGTTTGAGATGAAGGACTTGGGGCTCATGCATTATTTTCTAGGCATGGAAGTATGGCAAGGTGATGGGCAGTTGTTTGTGTCTCAAGGCAAGTATGCCAATGAGATACTCAAGAGGTTCCACATGGAGAGTTGCAAGCCTATGGAGAATCCTCTAGCTATTAACTGGAGGAAGGAGGATGTTACTTCGAGAGAGGTAGTGGAAGCTATTGTTTACAGGCAGCTTGTGGATTCACTCATGTACTTAGTGAACACATGACTAGATTTATGCTATGTAGCTAACCAGCTGAGTCGAGCAATGGTTAGGCCTACCAAGCTGTATTGGAAGGCGACAAAGCATGTATTGAGATACCTCAGGGGCGCTACATAGTACGGATTATGGTACAGACATACAAAGGGAGCAAATATTCAAGGCTTTGTGGATGTAGATTGGGCAGGGAGTCCATCCGACCGGAAAAGCACATCAAGAGGGATTTTCAGTATTGGGTCAGTGACAGTTTCTTAGTACAGTAGGAAACAAAGATCAATTGCATTCAGTTTGGCAGAGGCATAGTACATGGCTGCAAGTCAGGCCGCATGTGAGGCCATCTGGATGAGGAAGATCTTGGTTGGTCTATTTGGTCAATAGATGGATCCGACAATGATTTACTGCGATAATCAGAGTTGTATCAAGCTCTCTAAAAATCCAGTTTTTCATGATAGGTCCAAGCACATTGATATCCAATATCATCATCTACGAGATTGTGTATTGAGGCAGATCATGTCGTTAAAGTACATCCCCACTGAGGAGCAAGATGTTGACATTTTGAGAAAGGTATTGTGAAGATGTAAATTCGAGTTTCACAGAGATAGGATCGGGGTAGCAAATAATCCCTTTCTTGTTGAGAGGGAGTGTTGAGAAATGACAACAAGAAATTTTAGTTTAATTTGTCCTTGAATTAAACTGTGAATTAAAATCGAATTCTATTCTCATAGAAACTTGTAAATAGTTAATTAAGTTTAATTAACTTAATTAGCTTAGGAATTTTGAGTTGGAAATCATGTAAGTGTTCTCCCTAAATTTTAGGGGTTCAGTATGAGTTTAGATTGAGTTGTAATTAGATAACTCAGTTTACTGAGTTATAGTCAGTTAAACTAGTTCTAACTATTTGTTGAACTAGTAGAGGATTAGCAGTCAATTAGTGCACTGGTGCATCCACAAGTGCTACTCTAGATAACTGAAGATTTACTCATCGGAAACTCATGCATGTCAGTTCTGAGAAAGACCCAGTTGAGACTAGAGTGAAGGGACAGTGTACTATCAATTGTATGATTTACTGAGTTGTAAATATCATGCCTTCAATTAGGAAGAGGACCTAATTAGGATTGCGTAGTTTTGGAAGCATGAATTGCCTTTAAATATGGGCTATTCGTCCTAGGAATTGCGCAAGGAAATAGGGGCTTGGCAGGCAGTGGAAATTGACTAAGTGTTGGCTAAGAGAGGGCTTGTGAGGCAAAGGGTTGAGCATACTTGTGCAGAATTGTTCTTGTGAGAACAAACTTTGTATCTTCACTCATATTTATGATTTGATGCAATACAGATAGGTGGAGTTTTGAGCAATGGCTTTCCCTAGGAAAACTTATTGTGTTATGTGCCATTGATTTGTCTTCTTCTTGTTCATATTATTTTCATCGATATATTGGCTTCGTTGATTGAACGTAGAAGTATATTCTTGCCCTGTGCTTTAGTAAATTGCATGAGCTTGTGAATCTATAGGAAAATCCACATAACACTCAGAGAAAAATAAAATCTATTAAGAATACCATGTATCATCACTATCTGATAAAAATGCTAATTTAAGCCCACCTAAAAAATATAGGAGATGATTGGGAAATTTTCTTAGTCATAAACTACTTTAGAGAGGTATAACAGGAAGAACCCAGCAGCAAAATAAAGAGATGTAGAAGAAGGTAATATATAAACCCTAATGATAACCTATCCCCACAACAAGAGCAACCCTCAGAAGATGAAACTTCCCTTGCAGATGTATTAGAGAATATCAAAAAGAAAAATCTTAGAAGAAATAAAGCCAGTGATATGGAAGAAAGCACACCCAAAAGAAAAACAAAGGAAATAAAGCAATAAAAGGCAAAACAAAGGAAAATTCAAAAGCAAATTCCTCTTACTAAGACCTCATCCATTGTAAGGAGGAGTGCAAGACTCGATAAAAAAATGAAGGAACCATCTCGACAGTCCAAAGAATTTGTCAATCTGGAGGAAGAAGAAGAGCCAAGGGCTCCATCACCAACAATTTTGTCACCAATTTCTAGTCCAGCAAGAAGAACAGTCGAAATTGACTTGTTCCAACAAGAAATATATGATTATGTAAAATCTTTGGAAAAGGTAGGTACAGAACAAGGCCAATGCATCCTCTTCAAATCGGGAAAAAGAAATTCATTCTGATAGTCCAGAAGAACCTTCAATAATAAATACTCTCAAATAAGAGATTTGTGTATTGGAGACACTAAACAGGCACTTAAAACAAGAGCATGAAACATTGAAAGTGCAGAATCAAATACAATGAACCAAGAATGACAACATTCTCTTACATCTTGGTTTATGGCACGAAAAGAATAAGAAGCTGAAAGAAAAGACAAATCCCTTAAAAGAAAATTCATAAGTCTGAAGTATAAGATTCTGATGAAGAAACCGAGAATGGCAGTCACCAAGAAGAAAGCAAAGAGGACAAATCTAGATGTTTTGGCTCAAGTATCTGAAGAAGTTCAATAACAGGAAGGGTTCATCAATTTTGAAATTTTGCATGAGGACATGCAATGACCTCTGTGTGGGGGAATGTTGAACCTCACAATTGCTTCTTTTTTACCTCCTTTTCACCCCATCTATTTCTTTTTTATCTTCATAATAACACATTGGGCATCAAGTTACATGAATTATGACATGGCAGGTATACAATTGTCTTTTATTTCATAAAATGATAATGTTCTTTATTTTTTAGTTTAATGTTTACTTCAGCTACCGAATTACAATGATTTTGCAGCTAATACATGATTCTGCAGCCAAGTCCGTGGTTTGACAAGTTCCAAGGTGTTTGCTAGGAAGCGAAATATATGGGTAGGTGGCAATTGATGCACTCAATGATTTCCTCCTACTCTCATGAGCGAGATCGATGGAAACAAGTCCTAGTAACGCAGTCAAAGGCGAAGTTAACCTTTGTAGTCGGCAACAGGTGAGCGAGAACGAGATTTGTGCCTCATGATTTGCTTTGATGATAGCAAATCATGAACGAATTATATGATGCTATATTTTCAAGTTAAATTTAGTTTTTGTTGATAGCGATTAGGCATATAGCTTTTAACAATTAATTTCCATGAGCTCTATAAATATGCCTCTCGGCAGAAATGAAAATAGTGGTAACGATGCAACAACAAGGCTGAAATTTTGTTATTGATACTCTATTTTTAAAAGAATCGTTTCGTTTTATCAGCGAACATTCATGGTGGTTAAGTGTTTGATCGATAGTGTAGTGATTGCCTGCTTCTCATGGAGGGCCCCCTCGAGACAATAAGGATTTCCATTTTTTTAGTTAGTAATTAGCTTCATAGATTTTTGTTTATTCAATTCAATAATTGCATTTTCGATTTCTTTTAGATTTGAGTCAAGATTATTTTGCTAATCATTTCTACTATTCATATTTCGAATGCACATTGATAGAGCATAGCAGCAGTAACGTAGCTTTACATTTTAGTCAAATAGATAGAATTTCATCTTTCTTATAGACAATAGATTCATTCGCATAATTAATTGTTGAATTTAAACATGTGTGATCTTTAATTTAAGCATGTGTGAGTGTGTTTAAAGCAAGAGCTTGTTTCATTTTATTTTCATGCAAGTGTGTTATGAAGATGTGTGATTTCCTTTAAGTATGAGATTAAGAGTAATTTCCATTTCTGCAAATGAGTGTGTGTATAATTTTCATTTATGCAAAGTGTGGGATTGATTTATATTTATGCAGAAGTGTGAGATTTTTATTTCAAAGCAAAGTGTGGAATTTTATAAGCAAAAGTAGTTTTGTTTGAAAGCAAGAGAGTGTGATCATCATTGTAGAGATAATATTATTTTTTAGGAATAACTAATTTACTTATAGAATACATGTGCATCTCAATAACTCAATTTAATTTAGAAACTGTGTGAGTAATAAAAGACTTATAGCACATACAGTGCACATACACTTCATTGGCTTACTAGCCCTGGTTGATAATTCATGTAAGTAATTTAAGGTCAATTAAGTTACTAAACACATGATATGAAGTACTACAAAAACCAACATGGTATCAAAGCTACTTTGAAGGGATGGTTGAATCAGAGCGTGCACAGTGAATAACTCAAGAAGGAGTTGGTTGCCTTGTTGTTGAAGGACTAGCAACATGGCCAAGTTGGCTACTAGTCTAAGATATGTGAATAGTTGGATGGGTTGTCCAACTATAGTCCTTGGAAGGATAGGTTCAAGTTGGTATTGTTGGTGTAAAAGATTTGGTGGTTTGCTAACAACGAGATTCAAAAACCAATAGACCCTAAGGAGTTGGAAGTATTTGAAGAGTTTGATGTGAAGGTTAAGATCACCATCCTAGATGGTGTCAAGGATCACTTGATACCTCATCTAACCGAGAAGAACACTATGATAGATGTGGAAGGATCTTCAAGATTTATTTCAGAATAAAAATGAGAACTGGTTGTTGGTATTGAGAGAGAAGCTTAAGAACACCAAGATGTTGGATGGCAAAGGTGTGGTTCTTTATCTGACGAGGATTTCTTAAGTTCATGGTGAGCTAATTTCCATTGGAGATAACATTCCAGATTTTGAGTTAGTGAGGGTTGCTTTGAAGGGCTTTACCGAGGAATGAAAGCCATTTATCAAAGGGATAGTTGCTTGGGACAAGTTGCCAGACTAGAATAGGTTATGGGACGACTTCATTGAAGAGGAATTGTAGGGCAAGGATCTTCGTAGGAAGAAGTCTAATTAAGAGAACGTGGCTCTTGTAGGAAAGATGAAGGGCAAAGTGAAGAAGGACTTGAGTAAAGTGAAATGTTACACATGTAGTGAGGATGGTCATTATGTGAGTAAGTGTCCACATTGGAAGAAGGGAGACAATGAGAAAAAGAAGGAGATAATAATGGCTGGTACATCTTCATCTGAGCTAGATGACTTCTCAAGAAGCTTCGAGGAATACTTTGCTCTGGTTTCTCATTTCTCTGAGGGAACCATTGATGTGGGTGCATGGCTCATTGATAGTGGAGTGTCGAAACATATGATAGGATTGTAGGATTTTTTTGATACTCTAACTGAATGGGACTTGAAATTGCATGTGAAGGTTGGTGATAAGAGTCAAAAGACTATCAGAAGGTCAAGTGTTGTACCATTCAGGGTGGAGTTAGGTGGGTTGTTATGAGTTTAAGATGCACTATGGGTATCGGAGCTCAAGTGCAGTATGTTTTATGTCTCAGTGATCGAGGTGAAAGGATTTAAGGTGATATTCCGAGACGGGAAAGTGATACTTAGACCTAGAGACTTTAACTATGTTGGAGCAGTCTTTGGATTTAGGGAGAGTAGTTTATATAGGTCGAAGGTCAAGCTTATAGATCAAAGAAAGAAGTAGGTTCATGAGACTTAGAGGGAGTCAAGTTTGAGTGAGAGTTTATAAGTTCAAAGGGAGAATCCACAACCCAAGAAGAGCACATGGTTAGTGGTGAGTAAGGATACATCTACAACTGGTAAAAAGGAACAATGTAATGGGTTGAAGGCCTATCATGAGAAGAATAAGCGAGAGGCTTTTAGTGGTAGGGACGCTACCAAGGATAATGTTGTTTATTCTACAATGTATGTTGCAACGATGGACACCAAAGATTGGGTTAGTGTTGCTGACAAGTTATTTATGAGTAGTGGAAGTACCTCCTTCACTAATAGGGAGTGTTGAAATTGTAGTTTGGGAGGTACTACCACAACCCTTGGGGTGCTAGATTGTGTGGATAAAACCCTTGAAAATGAGGTTTTGTGGGCAATGTACCCAAGCGACGGGCTTTAGACCCAATGTTGTAGGTTAAAGACCTAAAATAAATTATTGTTTATTATAATTGATGTACGAGGGCACCTTGAATGGAGTTAAGGGTTCTTATGTCAATCAATTAGAGAGATATAAATATAAGATACCATTAGAGGTCTTGTCACACATTCTTTTGTGAATACAAACCACATAAGGAGAGCTACAAATCCTCGAGCAAGCCACATCTAGAAGAAGTGGAGGTTATGGTATGTTTTGTCTTAAGTTTGAACCCTAGGAAAGAGGAGTTTTTGTCTGTAAGGAGAGAAGGCTAGAGGTTGTTAATTTAAGGATGGTCTATTATTGTGAAAGAGGTTGAGCTTCAATTGTTTGTACTAGGAGGGGGCCGAAGCCCTAAAGACTGTCTCATATAAGTCGAAAGGCCTTAAAATGTTAGAGAATGACCTATAACAAGCCACAACTTGTCCATACTAGGCCGTAGAGAGAAGATAATAAGCCGATAAGTCTAGAACCTCAAGGAGAATGTACAGTGGTGTCTTATCATTAGGAAATATCAACGAAGGGTTGTATTATGTAGTAGATGGTTGTAGAGATAATTGATTGAATTTTGTTCATGAATGTTGGAGTGAACAATGTTGTTTGAGGGCTAATGTACAGTGAATTATAAGGATAATCCACATTGAGTAGAAAACCTTGTTTTGGGCTGAGACTGCAAGGTATTTGATGGAGCAAAGACCCTTGTGAGCAACTAGAGTGTAGAGGCATTGAAGCAACAATTACTCTATGAGAAAGGAGGTAAAGGACCCTCCAGGCACACCAAGGACAAGAGGACCAAAGGGATGTAAGTGAAGGTCATCTACAACAAGTAAGTCAAGGATTTGTTTATTGTTGTTTGGGTAGATTGAGGATCATGGGAAGTTGACCTCAAGCCCCAATGCATATTATTGTCTTGTATTAGGGTTATGTAAGGTCCATGATCGTTGGTATGAGAGCCTTATGTTTGTTTTATTAAATAAGTAATAAAAACAAGTTTTGGGTCTACAATTTTTTGTGTACTTAATTGATTCACTGTTGTTACATTATTGTTGTGCAAAGTACTTGAAGTTGTGTGTATTTCAGTGTGTTTATGATCGTGATTAGACATAGACTTGATCTTAAGTACTAGAAAAACCAACAATTTAAAGGGCATGGAGGGTCATGGTTGATGATCGATTATGAAAACTCCCTTATGTCAAATATTTTCCTTTGCATTAATACAATTGCTTCAAGTGGACGCATTGGCGGGGGTGGTGGACTGTTTCCCTCTTAGATGGTTTTAACCACATAAAAATATTGGCATTGTGATCTTTGATTTGGTTGTGTGAGTGGTTATTGAAGGTGTTCATCTTGTATGGAATACCCCATTTACTCGAACATGAAGAAGGGACATCGTGAAGTAGAGTAATAACTCAAGACTTAAATTATATCTTTATCCTTTGGTCCTTGTAAGAAAGATAAGGAATGTGAGGCTATCCTTGACCTATTTGTTTTCCTTGTCAAACAGGTGCCTTTTTCGATAACAATAGTAGGGCAAGCCTCCCCTTCCATTGGATTAGGTCTAGAACCCATGCTTATGCGCTCTTCTATATAAGTACGAAGTTACTAGCAAGGTTTTGGGAAAATTTGTTGTTATTTGGACCATTGTAGGTTCTATGGTTAGTTGTTTAATGGTTTATAGCTAATGAGCTACTAAATGTTGCTATTGGCTTTGTAAGTGCACATGGAAAGCAACTATCTTTTGAGATAATAAAGGATATTAGTGGTTCATTTTTATGTTGTACCCTTGTTACAGTGAATATAATGACAATTATCTCCCTCTATTGTGAGTTTCTTTTAGATTGAATCTTAGGTTTAGTTATAGTATGAGGTGCCTTTTTGTTTATGTAATGCCTTGAGTGAGGTTATTGTTCATTTATTTTTGTATATCACATGAATGCTTATGATAAGTATACAGTATATCCATTGTTGAAGCAGATAATTGGTCATTACTACCATTAGTATGGTATATAATGGCCCTTTTTATTCATGTTTCCTCCTTGATGTTCATCCTTAAGTGAGACCTTCCTAGTTATAATGATTGACATACCAATGCTAGAATACAATGTTTATTGGACAACTTCATGGACCTTGGTTTTCCATTCTTAAGCTAATGATGTGCATGCTTGGTTCTCCGAAGCAATGATCCGTTGCACCCAATAATTGTAAGGGTACACTCCCCACCATTACCTTTGCCTATAAGTTTAATGGCTTATGGTTATTGTTGTGATTGGAAAAATTACTAGTCCCATCAACTCCATTTCTATCTAGCTATACCAACAACTCATCCCCCTCGACACCATATGTAGGACCATTTGCTTATCGATGGTCATGTTTGGGATCCACTTTACTTTGAATATTCCCTCCACAAATTCTCATTGTGAATTGAATTAGTCGGCCCTTAATAACTCCCTTAACTCATTCTCAAGGCTCAGCTCTCCCATATCATGCCATCAACCACCAAGGTAAACATATCCCAATCATCCTTTGTATGCAAGTTAGCCAAACATCCAACCCTTTCCCTATATGATGGATATGGTAAACCTCGAAGCCATAGAAGTCATCTTTTAAATGTCTTATCTTGTTGAACAAAACAATGAGGCACCAATTCATTTGAAGAATGTTGTCACTACAATTGACAATAACTTTGTGCAACATTCTTATAATGACCATAAAATCACCTTTGTTCACCATATTTTGAATCCTCAATTCTTTAATTTATACCATTTTCAACAATGCCTAGAGTTGCTATATAGTTGGTATTATGCCCCATGTTCTTCACAAAGACATGCATGGGCACGTCTCAAAGTTTCTAATGATGATGCCTAACACTTATGTTGTATGACATAAAAATCTTCACACACACACACACATATTGTGACTATAGGAGTCCACAATTACATGGGTCTTGTACTTGTATGACATGAGGTTAATTATTTTACTACCACTATAACCTCTAGTTAAGGGTTAGGAAGGTGGGATACTCACAAGATTTCGAATTGGTGACCATTACAAAGGAGTGCCTTCACAATACACCCATTCACCAATTATTCTATAACTTATGGACCCTATATAAAACTTATTATTACATATTTGTTAAAGTAATTAAATTATAATAATATATAATCTTCAATTTACCATAATTCTTAACCTATGATCCTCAATTTACCATAATTCTTAACCTATAATCTTCAATTTACAATAATTACACCGAAGGTGTTCTTCTATGGAGTTGACTAGGCAAACATTGTTTGCCCTAGCCAATCCTGAAGCAACATTTTCGCCGTCATCACGAGTTAAAAATTGATGAGTGGAAAGGATATGTTGCCTGTTGAGCTAGGCATCTTCCTCTGCTGCAACTTCCAGGCGGCCAATAAAATGCTCAATTTGTTTGACGATATCTAACACTAAGACATAGTAACGACCATGAGCTACATCATGAGGTTGAAGGTCGTGACACACATTTAGTTCATCATCTTGATTTTGTTGGGCAGAAGATTTAGAGGGTTTTCTTTTCATGTTACCTACATACTTTGATTTTGATCTTTCGAAAGATTGTTGCACTACATCATTATGTGAGCGCCAAGAACTTGCTTTCTTGAGCCTCCTTCGAACCAGAGAAGAGGTACCTTGAGGTTTAGGTTGTGCTTGCCATTCTTCAACTGACATCTTCATTGTCTCCAGGTAAATAATACTTGATTGAAATATTACAATTCATGCTAGGCTTAAATAATCGCTGGCATGGACCGCTCATCATTTAAATAAAAATTCAGGCATAACCCATAAACATTTTATTCATACCCTAGGTATAAGTTATGTCACAGGGTTCGCTGAACTTAAAAATTGGGGTTCGAAGTTGGGCGAACCTCAAATAAATTTTAAATCCGGGTAAGGTTCGACTCTAACTAAGGTGTTCGGTTCAACCTCCTTTGTTTTCTCCATAATGGAAAATAAGATGTATTAAATCTACCAACAACGTTAATTGTGCCCTTCGATGGCCCATTTGGCGTATATGACCATCAATTTTTACGTTGAAAACCTTAGAATAGCTCTCTAATGTTACTTTGGCAACTTGTCTCACATATATTTCAAAATATTTATGAGTAGTGTGAAACGAAATGCATAGAATTTCAAAATATTTTTGAATAGCGTGAAACAAATTGTATAGAATTTTTCGCGGACCTCCAACTGTTAATGTGGGCTTGACCATTGGTTTTTAAATGGAGTTCAAAAGAAAGCCTCCAAATAACAATCATATGTTATCTTCCCGAATTGTCTTTGTATCACTCTCTGTAATTTTAATGACGAACGAAAGAAATTATTACTTGTACACGCTAAACAAAATGCGATGGTTGAACTAGAATATGACTTCTGCTAGGTCAACGAAATGTGCTCTCAGACAACTATTCGAAGTTATTAATGGAGCGACCAATTTCCAATTCCAGCTTGCAATTTAAATAAAAGATACTTAAGTAATTCATGGTTACGTTAATAAATTATAATTACATCAATATAATATTATATAAATATAAGTTTTATCACAAATTTTTTCACATGACACAAAATTATATATTATATTATATAATAAAATTTTATTGCATTACTTTTTTATAAATCTATTAATATATATATAAATTTGTTATAAAATATGTTAATTTAGGTTTTATTTTATTTTATATAAATATTTATTTTATTTATTTACGTTTTAGGTTTATATCTATATATTTATATATTTGAATTTAATGGGGAACTTTATTCAAGCTTTATAAAAAAATCGAATTCTAATTGAACTTAATCATGGTCTAACTATAATAAGGTGATTGGAAAAAAGAACCATACAAAATGAACATGTATGCCCTAAGTATTATCGTTATTAAAATTTGAAGAGTAGAAGTGATTAAATAAGTTCAAAAAACTAGGAAGAAAACCTAGAAACATCGGTCAGTCGAACTTATATAATCTTTAAAAAGAAAAAACGTATTGTGAAATTTGTCCAGTGTTCAAAAACATCCGAGTAGATTTCACATCTGAATCTACGGGAGATTTGTAGAAATGGTGAAGGATACCGGTTACTATGTCGTGCTGGGAGTCAGTCCCACGACCACCGAAGCAGAGATCAAGAAAGCTTATTACATGAAGGCCAGGAAAGTTCATCCTGATAAAAATCCAAATGATCCTCAAGCAACACAAAATTTCTAGTTACTGGGAGAAGCTTACTAAGTTCTCAGTGATGCAACACAACGAGCAACATATGATGCACATGGACAAGAATGTGTCTCAAGGAAAACGATAATAGATCCAACAATAATGTTTTCTATGTTGTTTGGAAGCGACTTAGTTGAAGACTATATAGGCCAGTTCAAAATGGCTTCTATGGCTTCTTTGGTCCGTTTTATGTATTGTCTGCTCTTCATAACGATTAGAGAATGTCTCCAAGCATGTATTTCCTTGCAATTGTATGCTCCAAAACTCTCGTCAAGCTTTTAAACACAATAGGATGCTCCACGTCAGTCAATATCGTTGTAGGAGCAATAACTACATCAAAAGAAGGGCATTAAAATGTCGGAATTGAAATACATGCTTAACAAGATCATTTATAGCTTAGGCATCATAACTCTATAATTATGTAAATTACATCATCATTGACTTTAGCACAGTCGTGTATCTATTTAACACAGGTACCCACAACTGTGGAAACCCAACCAAGAGAGTAGATCAAGCTTTCACACCTAATTCCTCAATTTCATCTTGGCATGAGATGTTGGAAGACAAATTATAGTCTCCAACGAACATGCAGTGATGTGTAATGTCCCTCCTCCAAGTTGCAGCACGAACAAAGAAGAACTTTCATCAAGGATATCCAAGAGAACCATACCTTGTGATCTTCATGTGTTAATTACTAATCAAAAGCAACTATAAAACAAAAATTCTTAGATGACAAGCAACACAATTATTTGACCTTAACTTCTGAACCTGCATTATGCATCTCAACATACTTAGATGCAATATGTTTTGATGCTTGTAGGTTACCACAAGACAAACATAGTTTGCATCGTACAAGGTTCGAGTCTCAAAGAAAGATACAACGATGAATGACAACTCCTTGAAACAAACCCACTCTGATTGAAAATAACAATAAACCCAGTCAAACTTGTTGGACTCATAAATTTCATTGCTAATATCTCATACACCTAAGAATGCAAGCTGCTCTTCTAGTCCACCACACCTTAAGGAAACCAAAGTGTTATTTCCTTCTTTTCACTCTCAACTGTGTCACTACCATGGATAACGTTCCTTCCAACCTCTATAGTAAAATCGCCTCTAATAGTTTCGGGTTTAGGTGTCATAGGATTTGTAGCTCCGATCATTTTACTACTAGTTGCAACAACACCTTTCCCCTCTTAGACCAAAACTACAATAGAGCCATAAATTATGTACTATGTCAATCTAAGAAGAAAGGACTTTGAAGACAAATCCTTGTAGTGTTTATTCACAAATGATCTCTCTACAACCACCATTTTCAGACCTTTCAAAATAAGGCCCTTCTTCTCAAACCTAAATATAATTTCTCCCACCAATCCACCATTTTCAAACCTTTCAAAAGAAGTCCCTTCTTCTCAAACCTAAATATAATTTCTCCCACCAATCCATGCTGATAATTTCTCCCACCATCCACCATTTTCAAACCTTTCAAAATAAGTCCCTTCTTCTCAAATCTAGATATAATTTCTCCCACCAATCCGCGTTACATGCTGATAATTTCTCCCACCAATCCACGCTGCATGCTGATAATTTCTCCCACCAATCACGCTGCATGCTGATAATTTCTCCCACCAATCACGCTGCATGCTATCGAGCTTGATCATGATGAAGGTCTGCTTTATAATGAATACATTGAGAGTTCAAACAACAAGTAAATACTAGGTTTCTTGACACAAACAAAGATATAGTGACACATAGTTAGAATGCTAGTTACCTTGACGCACAATTAGAATCATACCTAGCAACAATCACTGGCATAATTTGACGAATTGATCCATGACTTCGACAAATGTTGTGGGAAATTAGAATGCAATGATAGTTAGAGAAGGGGAGTTCCTTCCCTTGTGTGTCTAACACATGTAGTCTATAAAAAATAAAAATAAAATGTGTCACTTTGCAGTACAATGTGGAAAATGCGTACTATGGCAAGATATGTGGAAAATGCGTACTATGGCAAGATATGTGGAAAATGCGCACTATGGCAAGGTTGCTTTATGGTGGGTTTTGGAATGATTAAACCAAGAGTGGACCACATGCTAGCTTTTCTTTTCACTGATAGCTGCTTTAATAGGGAGTCATTTCACCATTGATAGCTAACTTCTCTCGCTTCCCTTATATTTTTGGCAGTTGACATTGACCACATGTTTTCCAATTATGTGGTTTGCTTAACAAATAGATCATGGACAACACTCTAAACTTCACCCATAGATATAATTAATAAGATTATAATGCCAAGATTTACATTGATCCAATAATAAGCATTAAATAACCAAGATACAAAGTGTTACCATAGCAAATATAACATTATCAAGCTTTAGGCTAAATCAAGAAATAACAATACTCAAAATTGCTAGTACAATTACGTGAGATAATGCAGCCACTTCAGCGTTCAGGAGCCATTATAATAGAATTGTATGATGCCAAATGTAGGACAAATTTTTGTGATTCTAAATGTTTTATGTGATCATAAAAAGTAGCAATGAGAACCATCCAAATGTGATGCCAAGGGACAATGATAAAACTTTGAAATATAACATGCGTATTGAGTTGTATTTAGGTTTAAGAATGCGTCCAAGAAATTTATCATTTCCATAGCATATTTATAACATATGATGTTATTTCAACCATCAAAGCAACAATTAAACTCATGAATAACAATGAAACCCTAAACGTCGAATGCAAAGCAATGGGTGGTGATCTTGGTATGCAAATGTAAGGTTATATATGAGACTCACTCTTCCACCTTTGGGTTGAGAAATAACTATTTATCATATATGTAGTACATCCTTGGGTTGAGAAATTTATTTAATATTCGTTACACTTTTGGGTTTCAAGGGTTCTTTCATAACTTTGTTATTCTTATTGGATTTGAATAATCTAAATGATCATTATTTGAGCTAAATTATTTAAGAACCTTGAATATGACAAGAAGCACTAGACTAGATGAATTTCCCATTTTTTTTGTTCCTTCAGTGTACCTTTACAATTTTAGATGCAATTGCTAGTTATTTATTAATCAAATATTAGAAAGTATGCTTACACCCATGAGAAAGTACACTTGCTTAGTGGAACTCCTCTCTTTTGTATGAATGAATGAAATTTTAACATCCACGAGACTAGCTATAGTCTATGGGACGAGTAGCTTCCTTGCTTTTTGCCTTTTGCAATTCAATCCTCTTATTATTCAAATTAATGATGAGCTAACCCAACGTTCTAATAATCCCCTCACTGAAAAGACAATGCCAAGGAATCGATGTTAACATACTGTTGTAACTATCTCTGATGTCGCTAAAAGCATCACATTCCAAAATGAAATGTTTTCCTGATTCCACTGCCCTAGAAGTGCAAAAAGTTGACACTCGCTTTTCCCAAGCTTCTTTAGGTCTTTTCAACCGACCTGTTTCACACCGTAATTGATGCGGGTTAGTTCTTAATTGAGCAATAAGAATCTTTTCTCTCCATGGAATGCTAGCTCCAATGTACTCTTTTTGTTGGAGATCACACGTGGGGTTGAATTCTTGAACATAGTACTTCTTCTTTCTACTCAATGTTTTTCCCCATATATGCTTACGAAACTTCTCCATAACATAACTCTTCAAATCCTTGCTATTCGTGGGACATGCATTGATGTGAATATTCCATTTTTGCATCCATTTGTTGTTTAGTCTCATCCATGATTTCTTTCTTTCACTCATTCCTTCATTGAAGATAACTTTAGGCCATCTACCTTCTCCCATTTGCTCAATTATTTTGAGATACCTTATGAGACACACCATAGCAATTGCTTTGATGGAAGTTGCTCATGTTTCACTCAACATTATCTCATAAGAAACCAAACTTTTTATTTAAAACTTGCTCATGATCAAGCATTTTTGGATTTTCTCAATTTTCTTCCATTTTGAGACAGGAATGCTGCTAGCCCATAGTTCACACCCATATAATATCAATGGACAAACTAGGAGCCCAAATAGCACTTTAATTGTTTTCCAATCCCATAACTCTACCTCTCTACATCTGTTTTGAAGAGCATATAATGCTTTCCACCCTCCTAAAATTCTCTTCTTTCTGCAGTGCTCCTAATTAAGCTTGTTGTTGAAATCAATCCCGAGGTACTACTTCTTCAAGAATGTTGCCTTCAAAGAAGAACGTATGCTGGCTCTGCTTATTTTTATTTGAGAAAATCATTATTTTGGTCTTGTTGGTATTGACTTGCATCCCCATTGCACAAAAATGCTCAAGGGCATATAGGTGCATCTGCAATCCCTGGGCCAATTTAGCAATCAATACAAGGTCATCAGCATATAAAAGAAGCTTTATCACAAACTCCCCCAACCGAACATCTTCCCCACCTTGCGGATTTAGCCACTATTCCAATTTATCAATATATAAACCAAA
Source organism: Pinus taeda (assembly GCA_000404065.3). Classification (NCBI taxonomy): domain Eukaryota; kingdom Viridiplantae; phylum Streptophyta; class Pinopsida; order Pinales; family Pinaceae; genus Pinus; species Pinus taeda. The sequence goes on from APFE030623368.1 coordinate 403,265, forward strand.
AAGAGTAGGGGATAAAGGGCAACCTTGCTTGACTCCGATGTCACTTCTAAAGCTTTCTGAAATGCCTGCTGAAGTTTTAATTTTCACTTTCACCTCTTCATAAAGCCTATGGAAAACAACTTTATAATGCAAAGGAATTTCAAGTTCTTCCATTCTACTCCACAACTTATCTCTAGGGATTGTGTCAAATGCCTTTTTGAAGTCAACAAAGCAGCATAATACCTCTTCTTTGCCCTCCCAAACCTTTTCAATAATGTTTCTCAACATGATACCATGATCTACTGTAGAATGCTTCGACCTAAAACCTGCTTTCCCTTTTGCCCTCTTTTATTTGACTTTCGCCCACTCACTGATTCTATTTTCCACCATGTCGCTGAAGAGCTTTGCAAATAAAGGATTGATCATAATGGTTCTATAGTTGGAAGGATTATTAATGTCTCCACTTTTAAAAAGGGGTGTTGCTAGACTAGTTGTCCAATCTCTTGGGAATCCTTGCTGAATGACGTTGTTGAATATTTCCATGATATGTGGTGCAAGAATGTTCATTCCCCACTTTAGATATTCTGCTTGAAGTTCAACCAAGTCCTTTGCTTTTCCTATTTTAAACTTCTTAATTCCTATCTCTACTTCTTGTAATGTGAAAAGCTTTGTGGTTGTGTTGATCCTGGGAGGAGGCTCTTCTTCTGATTCTTTCTCATAGAGTTGTCTTGCATAGTCAAACTATTGATTGACTGTAATATTATTTTCAATTTGCTTCTTCATTGGTCGAAGTTCTCGCGAAAAACGCTTTGGGTGACTCTTGCCTAGATATATTAACTCTTCTCACCTTGTTTGCATGAACACATCTTTTTCTTTTTTAAAATCTGCATATATAACTTTACATTCATCTTCTCCTTGCTTGCCTTTTTCAAGGCTTTCCTTGCCATTTTGCATTCCTCACCAAACCAAGCATTTACAAGAAAACAATTTGATTCAAATTTCCTATTTTTTGCTCTTTTACACTTCTCAAGTGCACTCCGAATTATATTTGTTAACTCATGACTATTGAGGCTTTGAGAGCGAATTTTCCCTTTCTGAATTGATCTCTCCAACATTGTTTTGAAAAGGGTGCAATTTTCTTGTGTTAGAAGAATGTTGCCCCTTGATATCGATTGTCGAGAACATTAGGTTTTCCTCCTATACTAACTTTCTTCTAACCAAAATAACAATATATAAATTGGGTTATGATCTAATTTTAAGCCCTACATATGCTCTCTAATTTTAACTTTATTTATACTTTTTATCCAACTTTATGAAAAAATCACAGTAGCCAACCACACTTACCCATTGTATGTGTTGCAAGTATACAACCTGGCAGAATACTTCATTCAAAATAAAAATCCTTACCGAGTGGCCTCACAAAAGGTCAATTACATGATGGTGCATGGAGATTTCCTTATTAAGTGATGGTCCATGGAAATTTCCTTAGGGCAGAATCGCCACAAGGTGAACACCCCTGTTTTAGCGTAATAATATTTCTGACTCTACGGCCGGCAAAACAACGTCAATCTGTGGTGAAGTTATAACACCAAATGCATATTGCTGTGAAGAACCAGCCACGACCTCACAGCTACGGTCTGCTTGAGAGGCCTGCAAGCAAATGCTCCCGACTTCATTTATGCCTTGATTTTCCCAAACCCTCGGAGCTTCAGTAGATTGCGTTGGCACTTCCTCTGCCATTTATAGACATAAATTTGAATACGGCCGTTAGATATGTCGGGCATTCTGCGTTTCAAACGCCTGGTGCGCATCCCTGACCGAGGCGTCACACTGAGGAGTTTTTCAGCGGTTTCCGAAGCATCCGTCGTCTCATCAGAAGCTAATCCTCGCCAACAAGTAGGCAGCGAAGGAGCGGAGCAACCGAGCGACGGCAGTGGTGGCGAATTTCAGAATAAAGAGAGATACGCGACCAAGTTTTTGAAGTTTTTGCTTGGCGGCACTGTTACCGTGGCTTCTGCGACGGCTGCCTATGCTTCTTACGGTATCCTTTGATTTCTGTCCGTGAATTTGTACTTTTACAGCGTTATTGCAAGCCGTTTTAATGGAAATGCATGAAACTTTGCGTGAAGAGGCAAAATCCATCAATAGTTTCCGTCTCTGCTTCTTGCGGTATTCTTTAATTAATTTGTCCGTTAATTTGTACTCCTACGGCGTTATTACAAGCTGTTTTAATTGAAATGTATGAAACTTTGCGTGAAGAGGCAAAATCCATCAATATTTTCCATCTAAACCCAAAGCCCACTATACGGTCAACAATGCAGCTTCAAATGCTAAAAAGCAGTGCTATAGACGATCAACACTAAGAGAATGAGGTTGAACAAAAAAGCAGTGCTATAGATGACCAAGACTAAAAGAATGAGGTTCAATAAGTCTCAAATCTTTTAAAGAATGCCTTAAGAGTTTCGTTTCGGCAATTTCTTGCGAGGAAGGGACTCTATCCATGCGTAAAACCCTAATATGTAGGAAATGGCAGATCGGAAATAAAGGAAGAAGACATAGATTACATTTATGGCTATAGATGACCAGAAGTAAACCAGGGAGTATTTTACATATCAAAATTAAAATCTAGAAGTAAGTACAGAGAGATTAAAAACATAATTAAGCTTTAAAGAAGTGCAATTACTGATCAACACTAAAATAACCACTTGTTGCACTGTTGCGAGCTATCAAGAGATCTGTTGATCTTCATAGATAATTTTAAACTCATAGAAACATGACTCATCAACTCTGCTAATACTCCCAGGTTGACTCCGCTCTCTGAGCTGGCAAGCAGAGTCACAGTCAAAACTCCATTTAAAATTCCTCGTTAAAATCAGTCAGACTCGGTTTTGGTCAATCGTTTTGTCCAGGCTTTGCTGAATATATGTTAATTGACTTTTTGAGTGTATGTTCCGGGATTTTTTAACAGGCTGAGATATTGCTGAGTTTTGTGCCAAAAGCTGAGTTGTTGTTGAATCTGAATCGTGTGATTTTGTACAAAATCTCCTAGAACTTGCCAAATGGTGTAATTTTGTAAAATTTTGCAATCACTAGTGTCTTTAAACGATTTAGAGGCTGGGAGAGATAAACAAAAGCTATTACTGAAATGCTTAGGGAGAGCATAGATGCTGGCGAGCGTATCACATCATGCACTGAAGCACAAACTCAACCTTGAGTTTGTGTCCCTTTTGCACAGAAGCTCATAAATGATGCCCTATTTTGGCAATGCTTAAACAAAAAGCAATGTATATTGAAGCAAATTGTGAAGTCTTCAGATATTTACATTAAAGGCATGAATGGCATTGGCAGGCTTTACGGTTCTAAAATGAGAATACCCAGGATTACCGTTCCATAATATATATCATTGCGACATAACGAACAGATTTTCGGCATAGCCAGTGTATGTTATCTGCAATAAGATACCTATGGTGAAATAGGCATTAGCAATAGCCATACCTTATGGTCGGTGCACAAAATTGAAGCTAGAAAATGATAAAGAGGTCCATACAACTATGGAATTCAGACAGAGATTGAAGGAAAATGAAACATAAATCCACAACCAAGAATCTTGTTCATCAGAATAACCTTCTAGCAGCAGGCAGCACAATCTTCATTTAGGAACTTCATATTTTTGAAATCTTAGACCAGAAATGATCTGCAATCAACTTTACAAATTCCATTATCATGAAGTTGGCGATTTCTACCTTCTTCAGCAAAGCCATATGGAGTTTTAAGAGGCTTGTGCTCACTCCCCATTAAAAGTTGATAATTACAAAATATGAACATGTAATCCACATCATTGATTATGTGGAGTAAATTGTGTTTAGCCCGGGTGCTGGTTGGGAGGAATGATTGTTATCCTTCCCACTCAGGGTCAATTCCCGCAAGTAACATGTTGAGCTCTTAAGGAGTATATTATTGTAATGGCTTTGAGCCTTGTTGTTGATCAGCCTTTTTCCCTAAAGACTCTAGGGTTTACCTTGGGTACCCTCCTCAAAATGAGGAGAAGTACCTCGGGCATTTTTCCCGGGTGTGAACCTGAAAAAGGATCATTGATTCTATGGAAGATACTTTTACAATTGACTAATTTGAAAATTTCACATTTGCTGCTCAGTCTGAAAAGTTATACAAATCCCTCATAGAGCTGTACTATGAAAAGTTAAACATGAACTTATTCAAGTGGATTCGGACACTTCCACACCCATTCACTCACAGTATATGCATTCCAAATTTGGAGGGCATAAGAGTAGATTTAAGATTTTGAGAATTTATCTCATCCTCACAGATTCTAAAAAATTAGATTTGAACCTGCGTCATAAGTGGCAATAACACTGCCCATTCCTTGAAATTCATGCACATTTTATTTCCACTACAATCTGACAAAACTGTTACATTATAGGCTATGGTAAGCAGATTCTCCACTGAGCTAAATTAACCGCAGATTCTGCACTGAGCTAAATTAAGCTAAACCTCGATAGCTTAAAAACTGAAAGCCTCAATCAAAACAACAATCTCTAAATGCGTTAATCTACAAACACATACCACATGAAATTAGGAACAATAAAATACACAACGTGGGACACTCAAAGTTGAATCTACTATTTATTGAAGGAAGAAAATTTACATTGCAATAGCTCAAAAATAAAACTCACCAACCAACACAGCGGCATGCCATAACTCTCCCTTATAAAATAAGGAAGTAAAGATATGATAAGATGATGTATTAATATCCAACTAATGACCACTGAAGTAGGTCAATGGGACTGTTAGGTACAATGATGTTCATACAAAGCGACAATGCTAAAGTGTCTCCTATATAGAAGCAAGAAATAAAGATAGAATAGTAGTCTATTCTAAACCCTAGAAAGCCAACTTTAAAGATGGAAAGGTGATCTAGGAGAGAGATGTACAGAGTGAATATATCTAGAGTCTATGGTGTTGATAGTATGAGACTACTCTGTGTTGATTTTTCATAAAATTTTCTAACTGACAATTACTTATGGTTTCTTATGTTTACACATAAGATCGCAACAGTAGAAGCAAAATGCCAATAGTGTTAATTTTCTTGAAACTCTGCAACTACTTAGATGAATTTACTGAAAAACCAATGGCAACTAAAAACTGAAACCAAGTTTAACTTTCACCAAGATACAAAGTTTTTCAACATTCAATAAGCAGCGGAAAATACTTGTTATAAAAACACATTCACACATAAAATTGACACCAGTCTTTTACCCAGGAAAACCAAATGGGAAAACCTGCTTTCCTTGTGGGATTTTATTGATTGTTCTTTGAGCAAATAAATCTTTGACAAATTGAGTATGCTGCTACTGCAGCCAACAAATAACCTCCGAGAAATTAATCTCTGCTCCACAATTGCTCTCAGCCTGCTCCTGGATCATTGCTCTTGGCCCTGCCTCTTGATGTCGGCCTACAGACACAATTGTTTCCTACTGAAACTAGGCTCGGCCTCTGCTTCTGCTTTTTGAATTCCCGATTGTCGCTCCTCAACCAATGCGCTCTGCCAACAATAAAGACTCATCAATTGTGCCTTCGTCCTTTTCTTGCCTTAATAGATCTTCAATTCATGCAAGGAGGCCAAGTTCGAATTTGTGTTCACACAAGTGCAATGAGTTCCTTTTTCCAGTTAAGTGGAGCAAGTCTCAGTTACACTTTGACTAGCTCTCAGTTAACTAGCTTGAGTTGCTCCTTGATTTCCTCTAGTTGTGAACCAAGTTAACTGAGGACTTAACTCGTCCTCTCTTCACTTGTCTCTGAAGTCTTAACACGTCCTAACTTGAACTTTTCACTGCAGTTTTAATTCGTCCTAACTGGACTTGTCATTGCCACCTCATCTTGTAGTCTAACTTGAGAAGACTCAAACGAAGTGAAGCTCCAACACTATGCATGCAATCTATTGATGACCATTCCAGTGAACTGGAAATCAATTCATCACATCGAAGTCTATCTCATGAATTCACATTCATGTTGGAGAAAGACAATTCGAGGTCTTTACTGGCTAAGGCACAAGCCAAAAGACCTTCCTTCACTACATTTTCAACACGCCCTCTTAGTGAGGAAGGGATTCTGTACAACTCCTAACTTATCTCTAAAAAACATGAACTTGCCTTTGACAAAGGCCTTCATCAAGATATCAACAACTTGCTTGTTTGTGGTAATGTACGATAGCTTTAGTATCCCTTTTTGCACACAGTCCCTGAGATGATGGTACTTGATCTTGATGTGCTTGGAGCGATCATGAAAAACTGGATTCTCAAAGAGATTAATGCAACTCTGATTGTCATCATAAATTATGGTGGGCTCCAACTCTCGCATGAAAAGTCCCACAAGCAACATCCTCATCCAGATGCCTTCACATGCTACCAAGCTGGCGGCCATGTATTTGGCCTCTGCTGAACTGAGTGCAACTGATCTTTGCCTCTTGCTGAACCAGCAAACAACTGCTGACCTAATGCTGAAGACACAACCTGAAGTTCTTCTCTGATCTGTGGAGCTCCCTGCACAATCTGCATCTGTGAAGCCCTCAAGTTTCACTCTATCAACTTGTTTGTACCATAATCCATAATCTGTCGTGCCTTTGAGATACCTCAAAACATGCTTAGCAGCAACCCGGTAAACTCTAGTAGGCTCCATCATGAACTGGCTCAATTGGTTCACTGCAAAACATATATCAGGTCGTGTGTTGACTAAGTACATCAATGACTCAATGCGCTGCATATACAATGTGGCATCTACTTGCTTTGCTCTACTAATGTTGAAAATGTAGCAAATAAAGGTCTTCTGGCTTGTGCCTTAGCCATGAAAGACCTCAAATTGTCCTTCTCCCAATTTGAGTGCGAGCTCATGAGTTAGACTTTAGTTAGGATGAGTTATTTCCAATTTACTGGAATAATCATCAAGTTAGTTCGGTCAGGTGTTCTAGTCTCGATTTGTGTCTAAGAGACTAAGAAACACAAGATCTCCAAAACCTAGAAAATGTTTCGCGAGATAAGCTTGCGAAACGCCTCAATTAAATTAATTGATCAATAATTAATAAAATGCTTAACTTAGGAAAATTGATTAATTAATGAGAATTAATTGAGGATGATCAAGAATGCTCTAGAGACTCACATGGATCAAGTATAAGATGATCTTAGCCATTGATGGGGATCTAATCATGGCCGTTGAAGCTCCAACGAGAGATTATAAGTGTAGATCGATGGGACGAGGAGAGACACAAGTGAGGGAGCAAGTATCCAAGCAATGCAAATTTCCCAGTGCACAATGATTCAGTGAGGGAAGAATTCGAGCCAGTGGAGGAGCATTAGTGATTGAGCGAGCAGTAGAGAGAATTTAAGAGGAGTTTCCCAACAGTTTTCCAGTGCTGAGGACGCTGGAAAAGGGAGGCCAAATTATTTTGCAGAAAAGCCTTCTAGGCAGTGTGAGTGAGCTAGAAACCCAAGTGCGAGTGCTAGGAAGAGATCGATTTAGTTGCTAAAGGTCGGGAGATCACCCGGAAGGCAGAGCGAGTCATTTCCAGAGGTAGAGGGAGGCTAGGCGGCCCAGTTGGAGGCAGTTTCAGGGGCCGTCCAGACTTGCGCAGGCCAGTAATGCGAGCAACCAGTAGGTAGTGCGAGCAGGCAAGGAGGCCAGTTGATTTGCAAAGGGAGAAAATGCTCTCCCATAAATTTTGTTAGAGATTTGTCGAAGGATTGTCAATTGGGCATCCAAATATTGTACTCAGATTTTTACTGTTGCATAATAATAAAATAAACGCTCATTTGTTGCACCACTTTTCCCTTCGGGGTTTTTTCCGAGGACATTAGTGCAAAATAACCGTGTTAATTGTGTGCATGAATTTCTCAGTTCCAGTTTAATTTTCCGCAGTGTATAATTTTTGTTGTGAAGAATTGTAGTGTGATTTATTCGATATTAATCAGGATATTAATGAACTGCTAATCAGTTAGGAGAATAAATTCTAGTAGCTGCAATTCAAGAAATTTTCATAGTTAGCGTGCGTAGAGTTCGAGCTTTAGTTAAGTGGAACCTTCATCAGTTTGACTACAGAACGAGGTGGCAGTTACAAGTTCAGTTAGAGCAAGTTAGTCTTCAGTCTTGATTGAAGGAAGAACGAGTTAGTCTCCAGTGTTGATCGGAGAGAGAACGAGTTAAGAACTCCAATGTTGATTGTAGAAAGGACAAGAAGAACTCTCAATTAGCTCTCAATCATAACTTAACTTCTAAAATAGAACTCGGCCTCCTTGCATGTTCAAATTGGGTCTATAAAGAGGAGGACGAAGGCACAAGAAATCATAAGTTGTGTGCACAAGGTTTGTGAGGCAAGACAATTCACGAGTTTTTGAGAGTATCTTTGATTGTGGAGAGTGTAGATTTTGTGTCCTAAGAAACAGGAGATCACAAGTGCACTAGAATTTAGGAGATTGATGTGTGCAGTTTTGAGGAGCTGGTGTCCTAAGAAATAGTAGGTTGGAAGTGCACAAAGAAATAGGAGGACATGCACTAAGAAATAGGAGCCAGACTTGCGCTAGGAAATAGGGGATTTGCACAAGGAAATAGGGTTGCCAAGTGCGCAAGGAAGGAGTAGCAGGTTCAAGCAAGAGGCTGAGCAAGTCAAGGAGGTAGTAGGGGAACAATTGCATACTAGAGGGTTGAGATCATGCAGTGATCAAGGCATATCGAGATCAATTGCATTAGCTGAGATTTGTGAGAAGAAGCAAAATGCTTTCTCAGAGAGACATATTGCTTTGTAATAGATCAATTGCTCAAGAACAATCAATAAAATACCACATCAAGGAAGTAGGTTTTCCCTGTTGGGTTTCCTAAGAAAACAAGCGTGTCAATTTGTGTGCATGTGTTCTTATCTCTGGTGTTAACATGGTATTAGAGCAGAGATTAACATAAAGACCAACACCAAATTGATTAGTCAGTGAAGGGCACAGATTAGGCAAAAGGCTTGCACTAGAGTTTTGAAGAGAAATTCCTTGGATAACAGTATGGCATTCCTAGGACTAAGGGTAGATCATAGTTTAGAGGGAGCCTCAAACTTTTGCTCATGGAAAGAGTGGATCTCAGTAGTGTTGGAGGGTAATGGGGTGCTCGAGATTCTAAAGCAACAAATAGTGCCACCTCAAGATGCCAACAATTGATCCAACATAAAAAGAATGACACCAAGGCAAGGAGGATCATTCTTGAGGGGTTCATAGATCATATTATTTCTCGTCTCCTTGAGAAGAAGACAATAGATGAGATGTTTAAAGCCATCTTAAATCTATATTAGGGTTCCAGTGATGCTAGGAAGCTTGCTCTCAAGGACAAGCTAAGAAATATCCAGATGAGCAAAGAAGAGCTTATAATCACACATCTTTCCAAGTTCACTCAGGTTCGAAATGAGCTAGCTGGAGTGGGCGAGACTGTAGCAGATAAAGACCTTGTAAGTTTTGCACTATTGGGACTTCATAAGTCGTGGGAGAATTTCCAGGATGCAGTTTGTGGTAGAGAAATCTACTAGGATGAGAGAGGCTATGGAGTGATTGTATCCAAGAAGAAATTTGGAGAGGGACGAGAGCTAGGAGATCAACTACGACATAGGACGAGGAGAACGTTACCCTGACAAGCAAAGGTAGCAAAGCTAAGGGCAAGAAGAGCGAAGGGGTGGTCGAGTCCAGTTAGAAGGGCGAGAAGAAGATGAAGGATCTGAGCAAGATCAAGTGCTTTCATTGCCATGAGTTCAGACACTATGCCACTAAGTGTCCTAATTGGAAGAAGGAGTCCAGTAAGGATCATGTGGCTACATCAGCTGAGGTAGATGCCTTTTCTTCTCAGTTCGAGAAAGATTTCTCATTGATAGCTTGCATGGCAAGCTCAACAGACAATAATGTATGGTATATTGATTCAAGAGCATCCTTCCACATGACTAGGAACAAGGAGTATTTCAGCCACCTGAAGGAGAAGGTCACACGGTTTCAGATTGAGCTAGGAGATGATGACAAGTATGCAACTAGGGGAGTTGGTACTATCAGTTTTGAGAGGGAGTCAGACAACTCTCTCCATCTCAAAGATGTCCTATATGTTCTAGGTCTGAAGCAAAACCTTGTTTCAGTAGCTACCCTCGAGGACAAGGGTTATGATGGCATCTTCAGTAGAGGTAAGGCTTACCTCAAGCACTTAGCTTCTAGATGTAAGAACAAGATAGGTGTGAGGATGAAGAATTTGTACTTGCTACAGGATGAGACAGGCGCAACCTTGACCAGCAAGGCAGGAAGTGTGTAGAGTAGAGACATGAGGGTTAAGGAGAGCAAAGCTCTAAGGGATTCTTTAGAGCGAGAGCAAGTTAGAGCTCCCAACAAGGAGCCTCAACTAGTATCACAGTTTGAGTCTCGACTAGTTGGCAAGTGGGTCGACTGACCGGATGATGAGGCAAAGAGATTAGAACGAGTGGAGTCAGCCACTCAGTCAGTGACTCCCATCACAGGGAGGAGGAGAGCCAAGTCGGCCGATTAGGAAGCTCAAGAGCAAGTTGAGACTCCTAGTTCTATGTTCAGGCAAAGTAAGCAGCCACAAAGCTATATGACACTGATGACTGAGTTGATAGACTCAGAGCCAGAGGGCAAATCAGTAGTAGGTTCAGAGGGCGTGTAAAAGGTGTATCCTAGGAGCATGGTTGGAAGGAACATGTCTTCAGATCAGATTCCGCTGCAGGAAACAAGGAAGTCTTCTAGTTCAGAGGGAGTAGCTACAACAACGAATTATTTGGTGGTCTTGGAGACAAATCTAGGTGGGGGATGTTCTTCCAAAAGTACCTTCCTCAGTAAGAGGGAGTGTTGAAAATGTAGTGAGTAAAGGTCTTTTGGCTTGTGCCTTAGCTAGTGAAGGCCTCAAATTGTCCTCTTCATGTGAGTGCGAGCTCATGAGTTAGACTTCAGTTAGGATGAGTTATTTCTAGTCTACTGGAATAATCATCAAGTTAGCATGTGTAGAGTTGGAGCTTCAGTTAAGTGGAGCCTTCATCAGTTTGACCACAGAACGAGGTGGTAGTTACAAGTTTAGTTAGAGTGAGTTAGTCTTCAGTATTGATTGAAGGAAGAACACGTTAGTCTCCAATGTTGATTGGAGAGAGAACAAGTTAAGAAATCCATTGTTGATTGGATAAAGGATGGGAAGAAATCTCAGTTAGCTCTCAATCAGAACTCGACTTCTAAAATAGAACTGGGCCTCCTTGCATGTTCGAATTGGGTTTATAAAGAGGAGGACGAAGTCACAAGAAATCATAAGTTTTGTGCACAAGGTTTGTGAGACAAGACAATTCATGAGTTTCTGAGAGTATCTATGATTGTGGAGAGCGCAAAGCTTGTGTCCTAAGAAATGGGAGATCACAAGTGCACTAGAATTTAGGAGATTGATTGTGCGCAACTTTGAGGGTTGATGTCCTAAGAAATAGGAGGCAGGAAGTACACAAACAAATAGGAGGACTTGCGCTAAGAAATAGGAGCCAGACTCATGCTAGGAAATAGGGGATTTGTGCAAGGAAATAGGGTTGCCAAGTGTGCAAGGAAGGAGGAGCAAGATCAAGCAAGAGGCAGGGCAAGTCCAGGAGGTAGTAGGGGAACAATTGTGTGCTAGAGGGCCGATATCAAGCAGTGATCAAGGCAAGCCAAGATCAATTGTATCAGCTGAGATTTGTGAGAAGAAGCAGACCAATTTCTTAGAGAGACAAATTGCTTTGTAATAGATCAATTGCTCAAGAACTATCAATAAAATACCACATCAAGGAAGCAGGTTTTCCTTGCTTGGTTTCCTGAGAAAACAAGTGTGTTAATTTGTGTGCATGTGTTCTTACCTCTGGCGTTTTATTCCGCTGCTTCTAATTTGTTAAGAAACTTTGTATCTTGGTGAAAGTAAATTTGGTTTCATTTTTCAATAATTCACTAAGTAGTTGCAGAGTTTCGTGGAAATTTAACAACTAGCGTCCACCTTCCTCCAGTTTGTAACTAGAGGCGTGGTCATGGGCTTGTAATCCTGCGTACGCAACCTCTTGAGAATCTATGTAGTGTACTTACCTTGCCCCAAGAAGATTTCCCCATCACCTTGCCACACCTCCAGCCAAAGGAAATAATGCATAAGCCCTATATCCATTATCTTAAACTCTCTTGCAAGATTTGCCTTTGAATCCTGGTTCAAGTTGTCTGCTCTAGTCAAGATAAGATCGTCAACATAGAGCACTAGAATGAGCGAAAGCCTTCCAATTGTGACGTAGTACATGTTGGCATCCACCTCACTCTTAGTGAAGCCCAATCCCTAAAGGTAGTTGTTAATGCGAGTGTACCATGCTCTTGGTGCCCACTTGAGCCTGCAAAGAGCTCTCTTCAACAAACAAACATGAGTGTCTCTGCTGAAAGTCTCAAACTCCTCTCGCTGCTCCATATAAATCTCCTCCTCAAACACCCCGTTGAGGAATGTTGTCTTCACATCCATTTGGTGGATCTTCCACCCCATTTGAGTTGCAAGTGCCAAAATCATCTTGATGGATGAATATTCAATAACTAGCCACTGGGGCAAACATCTCATGATAGTCAATGCCATCAACCTGCGACAAGCCCTTGGCTACAAACTTGGCCTTGTACTTCTCCACACTCACATCTGCTCCCTGCTTCACCTTGTACATCCAACGTGAGCCTACCACTGATTTTCCCATTGGGCATGGCACTATCTCCCAGACATCATTCTTCGTGATGGAGGAATATTCCTCCACCATGGCAACCTGGCAAACCTACTGAGAGGTTGCCTTTTTGAAACACAAAGGCTCCGAGTCTAACAACTCAGTCATTAGTGCCATTTATTCAGTGTATCTTTGTGGCTGCTTGCTCTGCCTGAATTTAGAGCTAGGAGTCTCAATTCGCTCCTAGGCCTCCTAAATCAACCTCTCAACCCACTTGGATTTCTTACTCCCTATGTTGGGAGTCACTGTCTGAGTGGCTGCCTCCACTCGTCCTGGTCTCTCCTCCTTATCCTGCAATGACTCCTTGTCATCCTATTGTACCACCCGCTTGCCACTTGGCTGAGACAGTCTGTGGTACTGGCTAACGCTCCTGCTTGGGAGCAAGAAGCTCCTCCTTAGGCACTCCAACTCGCTCTCGCTCCAAGAACTCCCTCAGAGCTTTGTCTTCTGCAAACTTCACGCCTTGCCTAATAACCGTCTTCTTGAGTGATGGTATGTATACCTTGTATGCCTATGGTGTCTCACAATAACCCATGAAAATTCCCTTTTCAGCTGTGGGCTCTAGCTTCTTCTTTCTGTCTTTGGAAACATGGCAGTAAACCCCTGTCCCAAAGATGCGGAAGTGAGAAACATCATACTTCTTTCCTATGAAAGCCTCCTCCGATGTAACTTGTCCAAGCACCTTGTGTGGACTCTTGTTCTGCAGAAATACTGCAATGTTGCATGCTTCTGCCCACAAGAACATGGGCAATCCCTGGTCATGCAAGATGGCCTTGGTCGTGTTGGAAACGTGACTAGTTTCGGTCTTCATAATTGTTGTTGTATTCATTTCAGTATGTATCCTATGTAACATATCATTACTCTTATGTATGAATCTGTAGGTCATATGGGTTCTTTCTGCAAGGAGAGCAATAAGCTCATTGGAGCATCAAATTACCTAGCCTAGAAGAAAAGGATTGACCCAACACTTACAGAACATGAGGTAATGGAGTATGTTACTGGTGAAATCACTGAACCTAGCAAAGGCAGGACTCAAGATCTAGCAAAATACAAGAAAGGGGAAGTACGGGCACAAAGGATCATCGTTGAATCTATTAAGGATCCTCTTGTTCCATTTGTTGCAAATTTGAAAACTTCCAAGGCTATGTATGACAAGCTATTAAACTTGTACTTTGTTAGCACATCAAGACAGAAGATGTCTTTGCGGAATAAGCTATATAAGATGAAGAAATCAAAGGATGAGGACATGATATCCTTTTGGATGAAGATATCTCAATTAATAGATCACTTGCAGGGACTTGGAGAGACAATTTCTGATTCAGAAATGACCATCTGTGTATTAAATGCATTGCCACTAGAATGGAGCAACTTTGCAACAAACATCTGATCTAAGAAAGGTTCAACTCCCTTTGAGGAGTTGTGGGCACAATGAATTTTGGATGAATCAAGGGTCAAGGTAAAAGATGACATTGGATCAGATGAGCAGTTTCAAGCCTTTCTAGCTTGAGTCAAGAAGCTGAAGAAGGGAAGGTTTGGAAAGTCCAAGAAGAAAGATATGTCCAAGGTTCAATGCTATAAGTGCAATGAGTATGGACATTGTAAGAGGGACTATCCTAGTTTACAGAACAGCAAAAGAAAGGAAAGAAGTGAGGCTCACATAGTTGAAGAAACGGGAGAACCTGAGAAGAAGCTGAAGAAAGAAGTAAAGGATCTTTACTATTGAAGAAGACATCTTGCCTGTCAGGTTCTCTATGAAGATTGATCTTTCCTTTAGAATAGTCTGCATTGTTGCTTACTTCAGAAGAATCTTGATTTTGCATAGCATCATAGATAAAAGCATATGATATTAACATATTTAGAGTTTACTTGGTTAAGTTTCTTTGTAAATTATCTAGATAGATAGAAAGACCATTCTGCATATTGTTCATCCAAGTAGTATCTGACATTATGTTAGAGGTAGTCATCTTGCTTAGGTGGATCATCATGATCCTGGAAGAACCATCATTGTGGAAGGCTCTTTAGAGAAGCACTATGACAAGGTTAGTATACATTCCATGTAATGTGGAAACATCACTGGTAAAGGGACGAAGGAATGCAACGGGTCATGTTGCAGGTTCATTTTAGGGCATATAGCTAGATGATTGAATGAAAGCATAGAAATGCATACCAGAAGGAAACTTTGGACATGATTCATGTGTACAAAATCTAGTAAAAGAAGTTGGTTATAAAATATGCTTAGTATATGGTTATATGATGCTTGAAAGAAGACTTTGACTTAAGGATGAATAAAGAATTAAGACTTTCTCTAGAATATGTAAAATAATGATTAACATCCAGTATAATCTCTAGAAGAAAAAGTTGTAACTTGGTAATCAAGTTCGATCCTTGGGCCCTCTGATGCATGAAAGAAGATTTGAGTGGAGATGGATTAATAAGGATGTTGGTGATTGGACGAGAAGGTCACCATGATGAGGTAAATCTAAGCTTAATTATTGTTGGTTATTTGGTTAACATATTGTTCTGCTACCTGGAAGGATGTCACAGGAACACATGATGATAGTTGAGGTAAGTTCAACTCTCTGAATGAAGAATGTTGAGGGAAGCTCAATATCTGGTACCTGACAACTATGAAGTCAAGACGTGCCCATCTTGGGATTGAAAGGTAGCAGTGCAAGAAGATAACCTGAAGGTTAAAGGAGATCACTTCCATGAGGAAGTTATGATCAGGTTGAAGTTTGGAAAGGCTCAAAGTAATGCCTTCATCTATGATGTTGAAGATGAAAGTGATGAGCAAGAGAGATGACCTGGATTCTGTCACAAGATCGAAGAGTGGAGTTAGCTCCATGATACCTCGAAAGAACTGGTAGCTAATACTCTTATGAAGACAAGTTATAAGGCTTGTGGTATTGACTTCCCAAATAGAAAGGAAGTCTAGATTCTCCTCTAGATTTGAAAGGGAGGAAAGGAGTCCTCTTAAATAGGAACAAGGATCTATTCCATGGACAAGAGGGAATAGGGTTATCCTCTCTGGTCTTCAGGTAATGAAGAGAGAATGGTGGAGGATTGGATAAGCATCTGTGGTTTCCTTGAGGATATAAAATCCAAGAAAGGAAAATTATCGACACTCTTTGAGGATAGGACAAGTATCCAAGAGAAGAGTGGTCAAAGAGGATTGATATTCTTTGAGGACTCAACAATAGAGATCCAAGATACGAATAGTCCTGAAAGGACATACCTTGTGAATGTTGGAAATGTAACTAGTTTCGGTCTTCATAATTGTTGTTGTACTCATTTCAATATGTATCCTATATAACAAACAAAAGAATAAAATAAAAAGCTATTTTAGAGCATGGGTTTCATGCTCTTTATTGATGGTCTTCTAGGTAAAAGCATGTTCTTCGTGCTTCTAGGGTTTGTTAGGTCTTAAGATTTATTGTCATGAGTCAAAGGTGTCAGCATCATG
Organism: Pinus taeda; assembly: GCA_000404065.3. Taxonomy (NCBI): domain Eukaryota; kingdom Viridiplantae; phylum Streptophyta; class Pinopsida; order Pinales; family Pinaceae; genus Pinus; species Pinus taeda. Next base: position 419,482 of record APFE030623368.1, read on the forward strand.
TTTATAAGACACTTTTGGGCAAAATGTAATTGGAAAAAGAATTTATTCTGAGTCTAGAAAGTCTTGGAATCTCCAAAAGTACAAGTGGTTCCGTCAGCTTCAAGTAGGCCTAAAGGAGGGAATTCAACCCCTTGGAAAGGCTATATTTAGGAGCAATTCAACCTCATTTGTACACAACCAATTCACAAGTTTGATCTCACAAGAAGTTCGATCTGTAGCTCAGAGAAGTTAGAAAAGGAAGAGTGAAGGTCTAGAAGGCAAGAGGAATCCAAGGAGGAATCAAAATCTTTGTTTTTGGGCTCTATCTCTTACATGTGCGAAATCCAGGGTTTTTGTAGCTTCCTGGAAGGGGACCGAAATTGCAGATTCTAGTTGCAAGTGCCAACATTAGGTTGCGGGGAGAATGAGTATTCTATTTGACCTGGTTAACCTTGGGAAGGCTTGTTTTTCTCAAGGAGGATTGCTGGAAGAGTTGTCTTAGGGTTTCTGTGCAACTACTACATGGTCGAAATTGCAGAAGACTTGCAGTATTGAAGCTGGTAGGTCAAAATTGCTGTGTGAAGTTGGTTGGAGCAAGATCAAGAGAAGAACTTTATGGAAGAGCTGACTTGGTATTTGGAGGAGGACTTAGTCTAGGACTTGGGTCTTTGTGTCTCATTTGAAGCAGATTCTATAAGAAGAGGAGTTTTCTGGGTTTTCTCCTTCGAGTTGTTTTGCCTTGACTGAGAGCCTAATTTCCGTGTCTTTTGTTATTGCTGTTTCGTTCTTGATATTTGTTTGATGAAAAGATCTAACCAAAGAACATAAAGAAGATTAACAAAGTTCACAAGCAAATATTAAGATTAAGGAAAAGCTGAATTAATAGGTTGCCATTTTACATTTTCCAACAGTTTGTCCCAACTATGCTGCAACTCTTCCTCTTAGCCACCCCATTCTGCTGAGGGTTATGGGGTGCTGTAAGCTCTTATAATGCCCTCCTTGGCACACATGTCCTTGAAGGCATTGGAGGCATATTCCTTGCCATTGTCACCCCTCAATGCTTTGATCTTCTTCTCGGTCTGGTTTTCTACCAAGGCCTTAAACTCCATGAACTTGAAGAAGATCTCCTTCTTCTTCTTCATAAAGAAAATCCATGTTTTTCGAGAATGGCCATTTATGAAAGTGACATAATACTTGTGTCTCATGAGGGATGGAGAAGAGAAGGGCCCACATACGTCTGAATGTACCAACTCCAAAATCCCTTTGGCTTTGCTGTCTCAACCTTGAACAAATGACTTGGCATACTTGCCAAGTGTGCAACCCTTGAACACTTCATGCTAGTCGATACTGCATGGTGGTAGCCTTGTGGCTATCTGTTGAAGGATATTTAGCGCTCCATGATGCAAATGGCCCATGCGTCTGTGCCAAAGCTCCCCCATGTCTCTGCCATGTTCATGCGCTGCCTTGTTGCTCAAGGCTGCATTTGTGTCAATTTACAGCTTGTAAAGATTCTTAACCCTCATACCAATCTGCTTCAAGGCTCTAGATGCGAAGTGTTTGAGGTAGGTCTTTCATCTGCTAAAAATGACATCATAACCCTTGTCTTCTAGGGTGGAAATAGAAACAAGGTTCTTTTTAATGCTTGGAACATAAATGACATAAAGGACATCCTTGAGATGGAGAGAGTTACCAGGGTCCCTCTCAAAACTGATAGTACCCATGCCCTTGGTTGAGTACTTGCCATCATCTCCTACCTCAATATGCAACTGCATGTCCTTCTCTTTCAACTAGCTGAAATATTCCTTGTTCTAGGTTGTGTGAAAGGATGCCCCAGAATCATTGCACCAAACGCTGCTTCCCACTAAGCTTGCCATGCAAGATATCAATGAGAAATCCTTCTCGAACTGAGAATTAAACGCATCTACCTCAATTGATGCTACCACATGGTCCATATTAGACCCCTTCTTCCGGTTATTACACTTAATGGCATAGTGTCTGAATTGGTGGCAACAGAAGCATTTGATCTTTCTCAGATCTTTCTTCTTCTTCTCTCCCTTCTAATTGGACTCGACCTTGCCTTGCCTCTTCTTGCCCTTGGCCTTGCTTTCTTTGCCTGCTAAGGCAAAGTTCTCCTCGTCCTCTGTCTTCACTGAAATTCCAGCTTTTGTCCCTCTCTGAATTTCTTCTTGAACGCAGTCTGACCACAACCTTTCCCTGTTGGGAAGGTTCTCTCTGCCATTGACTGCATCATGAAATTCTCCCAAGACTTATTAAGTCCTAGTAGTGCAAGACTCACAAGGTCGTTGTTTGCTACTGTCTTGCCCACTTCAAGTAGCTCATCCCAAGCTTGGGTGATCTTGGAAAGGTACACAATGATGGGATCTCCTTTGATCATCCAGATATTTCTTAACTTGTCTTTCAATGCAAGATTCTTGGCGTCGCTAGATCCCTGATACAAAGCCAAGATGGCTTTCCACATCTTTTTTGTTGTCGTCTTCCCATGGAGATGAGGATAATGCGACCTTTGATCCCCTCAAGAATGATCCTCCTGGCCTTGGTGTCATTCTTGTAACGTTGGATCAACTGTTGGGCATCTATGGGCGCAACTTGTGGGTTCTTCGCAAAATCTAGCACCCCATCATCTTCCAACACTATAGAGATCCGCTCCCTCCATGAGCAGAAGTTAGAGGCTCCCTCTAAACAATGATCTGCGCTTAGTCCATGGAACAACATACTTCTATACAAATACTATTACTCAAAATCCTATTCTTCAAACTCTAGCACAGGCCTATTGACTGAGTTGCGCTCTTCACCAATTGAACAATTTTGGTGCTAGTTTTTATATAGAACGTGGCTTTAATACCATGTTAATTTTCTTGAAACTCTGCAACTACTTAACTGAATTTATTGAAAATCCAATGGTAACTAAAAATTGAAACCACGTTTAACTTTCACTAAGATACAAAGTTTCTCAACATTCAATAAGCAGCGGAAAATACTTGCGATAAAAACACATGCTCACATAAAATTGACACCAATGTTTTCGCTAGGAAACCCAAATGGGAATACCTACTTTCTTTGTTGTGGGCTTTTATTGATTGTTCTTTGACCAAGTAAATCTTTTACAAATTCAGTATGCTGCTATTGGAGCCAACAAATAGCCTCTGAGAAATTAATCTCAACTCCACAATTGCTCTCGGCCTGCTCCTGGATCACCGCTCTCGACCTTGCCTCTTGATCTTAGCCTACACACGCAATTGTTTCCCGTTGAAACTAGGCTCGACTTCTGCTCTTCGAATTCCTGATCTTCGCTCTTCTACCAATGCGCTCTGCCAGCAGTAAAAGAATCATCAATCTGTGCCTTCTTCCTTCTCTTGCCATAATAGATCTTCGATTCATGTAAGGAGGACAATTTCGAATTTGTGTTCACACATGTGCAACGAGTTCCTTTTGCCAGTTAACTGTGGAGCAAGTCTCAGTTACACTTTGACAATTAGACTAGCTCGAGTTGCTCCATGATTTCCTCTAGTTTGGAACCAAGTTAACTGAGGACATAACTAGTCCTCCCTTCACTTGTCTTTGAAGTCTTAAGTCTTCTAACTTGAACTTGTCACTGCAATCTTAACTCATCCTAATTGGACTTGTCACTGCCACCTCATTCTGTAATCTAACTGAAGAAAACTCCAACGAATTGAAGCTCCAACACTATGCATGCAATGTACTGATGACCAATCTAGTGAACTGGAAATCAACTCATCACATTGAAGTCTATCTCATGAATTCACATTCATGCTAGAGAAATACAACTCGAGGTCTTTATTGGCTAGGGCACAAGCCAAAAGACCTTCCTGAGCTACATTTTCAACACTCCCTTTTAGCAAGGAAGGGATTCTGTACAACTCCCAACTTATCTCTGAAAAACACGAACTTGCCTTTGACTATGGCCTTCGTCAAGATATCAACAACCTGCTCGTCTGTGGGAATGTATGGTAGCTTTATTATCTCTTTCTGCATACAGCCCTTGAGATGATGATACCTGATTTCGATGTGCTTGGAGCGATCCTGAAGAATTAGATTCTCGTAGAGCTTAATGCAACTCTGATTGTCACAGTAAATCACGATGGGCTCCAACTCCTGCCTAAAAAGTCCCACAAGCAACTTACTCATCCATATGCCTTCACATATTGCCAAGTTGGTAGCCATGTATTCAACCTCTGCTGAAGTGTGAGTGGAATTGATCTTTGCTTCCTGCTGAACTAGGAAACAACTGTTGACCCAATGCTGAAGGCCCAACCTGACTGATGTCTCTGATCTGTGGAGTTCCGTGCCCAATTTGCATCTGTGAAGCCCTCAAGCCTCGCTATATCAACTTGTCTGTACCATAATCCATAATTTGTCGTGCCTTTGAGAAACCTCAAGACATGCTTGGAAGCTTGGAAGCAACCTAGTGAACTCTGGTAGGCTCCATCATGAACTGGCTCAACTAGTTCACTGTACAACTTATATCAGGCTGTGTGTTGACTAAGTACATCAATTACCCAATGAGCTGCCTATACAACGTGACATCTACTCTAGTGTTGAAAATGTAGCGAGTAAAGGTCCTCTAGCTTGTGCCTTAGCTAATGAAGACCTCAAATAGTCTTTCTCCCAGTATTAGTGCGAGCTCGTGAGTTAGACTTCAATTAGGATGAGTTATTTCGAGTTTACTGGAATAATCGTAAAGTTGGCATGCATAGAGATGGAGCTTCAGTTAAGTAGAGTCTTCATCAATTTGACTGCAGAATGAGGTGGTAGTTACAAGTTCAATTAGAGCGAGTTAGTCTTCAGTCTTGATTGAAGGAAGAACGAGTTAGTCTCTAGTGTTGATTGGAGAGAGAATGAGTTAAGAGCTCCAGTGTTGATTAGAGAAAGGACGAGAAGAACTCTCAGTAAGCTCTCAATCAGAACTCGACTTCTAAAATAGAACTGGGCTTTCTTGCATGTTTGAATTGTGTTTATAAAGAGGAGGGTGAAGGCACAAGAAATCATAAGTTTTGTGACAAGGTTTGTGAGACAAGACAATTCACGAGTTTGTGAGAGTGTCTTTGATTGTGGAGAGTGCAAAGCTTGTGTCCTAAGAAATAGGAGATCACAAGTGTGCTAGAATTTAGGAGATTGATTGTGCACAATTTTGAGGAGCTGATGTCCTAAGAAATATGAGGTAGGAAGTGTGCAAAGAAATAGGAGGACTTGTGCTACGAAATAGGAGCCAGACTTGCACTAGGAAATAGGGGATTTGCGCAAGGAAATAGGGTTGCCAAGTGCGTTAGGAAGGAGGATTAAGCAAGAGGTAGGGCAAGTTAAGGAGGCAGTAGGGGAACAATTGTGTACTAGAGGGTTGAGTTCAAGTAGTGATCAAGGTAAGCCGAGATCAATTCATTCAGCTGATATTCGTGAGAAGCAGTAGAATGCTTTCTTATAGAGACAAATTGCATCAATTGCTCAAGAACAATAAATAAAATACCACATCCAGTAAGCAGGTTTTCGCTTTTGGGTTTCCTGAGAAAACCAATGTGTTAATTTGTGTGCATGTTTTCTTATCTCTGGTGTTTTATTTCGCTTCTAATTTGTTAAGAAACTCGGTATCTTGGTGAAAGTAAATTTGGTTTCAGTCTTTAGTTGCCTAGTTTTCAGTAATACACTAAGTAGTTGCAAAGTTTCGTGGGAATTTAACAATTAGTGTCCACCTTCCTCCAATTTGTGACTAGAGGCGTGGTCATGGGCTTTCAATCTTCCATTCCAAGAAGATTTTCCCATCACCCTGTCACACCTCCAACCCAAGGAAATAGTGCATAAGTCCTATGAGTATGTCCTTCATCTCAAACTCTCTTGCAAGATCTGCCTTGCATTCTTGGATCAAACTGTCTACTCCAGTCAAGATAAGATCGTCAACATAGAGCACTAGAATGAGCGTAAGCCCTCCAACCGTTATGTAGTACAGGTTGGCATCCGCCTCACTCTTAGTGAAGCCCAATCCCTGAAGGTAGCTGTCAATGCGAGTGTACCATGCTCTCGGTGCCAGCTTGAGCCCGTAAAGATCTTTCTTCAACAAACAGACATGAGTGTCTCTACTGAAAGTCTCATCCTTTAGCTGCTCCATATAAATCTCTTCCTCAAGCACCCTGTTGAGGCATGCTGTCTTCACATCCATCTGGTGGATCTTCCACCGCATTGAGCTGCAAGTTCTAGAATCATCCTGATGGACGAATAATGAACCACGGGGGAAAATGTCTCATCATAGTCAATGCCCTTAGCCTGTGAGAATCCCTTGGCCACAAACATGACCTTGTACTTCTCCACACTCCCATTTGCTCCATGCTTCACCTTGTACACCTAGTTTGAGCCTACCATTGATTTTCCCTTAAGGCAGGGAACTATCTCCCAAACATCATTCTTCATGTGGAGGAATATTCCTCCACATGGCATCCTGCCAAACCTGCCGAAGCCTGAGAGGTTGCTTCCTCGAAACAAGAAGGCTCTGAGTCTAACAACTTAGTCATTAATGCCATGTACTTGTTGTACCTTTGTGGCTGCTTGCTTTGCCTGAATGTAGAGCTGGGAGTCTCAACTCGCTCCTAGGCCTCCTGAAACAACCTCTCGGCTCACCTGGCTCTCTTACTCCCTGTGTTGGGAGTCACTAATTGAGTGGCTGCTTCCACTCGTCCTAGTTCCTCCTCCTTATCTTGCAATGACTCCTTGTCATCCTGTTGTACGACCTGCTTGCCACCTAGCTGAGACTTTGTCTGTGGTACTTGCGAGGCTCCTGCTTGGGAGCGAGAAGCTTCTCCTCAGGCACTCCAACCTGCTCTCGCTCTAAGGACTCTCAGGGCTTTGTCTTCTTGAGTTATGGTATGTATACTTTGTATAGCTGAGGTGTCTCATAGTAATCCACGAAAATTCCATTTTAAACTGTGGGCTCCAACTTCTTCCTTCTCTCTTTGGACAGTTGTCGGTGAGCCCTTGTCCCAAAGACGCGGAAGTGAGAAACATCAAGCTTATTGCTTGTGAAAGCCTCCTCCGGTGTAACTTGTCCAAGAACCCTCTGTGGACTCTTGTTCTACAGAAATAGTGCAGTGTTGCACGCTTTTGCCCACAAGAACATGGGCAACCCCTAGTCTTGCAACATGGCCTTGGTCACTCCAACTATGTTCTGGTTCTTCCTCTCAACCACCCCATTCTGCTGAGGGTTATGGAGTGCTGTAAACTCTCTCCTAATGCCCTCATTGGCACACACGTCCTTGAAGGCATTGGAGACATATTCCTCGCCATTGTCACTCCTCAATGCTTTGATCTTCTTCTTTGTCTAGTTTTCTACCAAGGCCTTAAACTCCATGAACTTGGAGAAGACCTCCTCCTCCTCCTTCATAAAGAATATCCATGTTTTTTGAGAATAGTCATCTGTGAAAGTTACATAGTACCTGTATCTCATGAGAGATGGAGAAGAGAAGGGCCCACATACGTTTAAGTGTACTAGCTCCAAAATCCCTTTGGCTTCGCTGTCTCGACCCTAAAAAGATGACTTGACATACTTGCCAAGTGTGCATCCCTTGCACATTTCATGCTGGTCAATACTGCACGATGGTAACCTTGTGGCTATCTGCTGAATGATCTTTAGCACTTCATGATGCAAATGCCCCATGTGTCTGTGCCAAAGCCCCCCCACATCTTTGCCATGCTCATGCCCTGCCTTGCTGCCCAAGGTTGCGTCTGTCTCAATCTGCAGATTGTAAAGATTCTTCACATTCACACCAATCTGCTTCAAGGATCTAGATGCTAAGCGCTTGAGGTAGGCATTTCCTTTGCTAAAAGTGATATCATAACCCTTGTCTTCTAGGGTGGAAATAGAAACAAGGTTCCTTTTAAGTCTTGGAACGTAGAGCATATCCTTGAAATGGAGAGAGTTACCAAACTCCCTCTCAAAACTGACAGTACCCACGCCCTTGGTCAAATACCTTTCATCATCTCCTAGCTCAATATGTAACTGCATGTCCTTCTCTTTAAACTGGCTGAAATATTCCTTGTTCTCGGTCACGTGAAAGGATGCTCCAGAATCAATGTACCAAACGATGCTGCCCACTGAGCTTGCCATTCAAGCTATCAATGAGAAATCCTTCTCGAATTGATAATTAAACGCATCTACCTCAGTGGATGCTGCCACGTGGTCCTTGTTAGATCCCTTCTTTCAGTTAGGTCACTTGGTGGCATAGTGTCCGAACTAGTGGCAAGAGATGCATTTGATATTTGCTTAGGTCTTTCTTCTTCTTCTGGTCCTAATAATTGGATTTAGCCTTGCCTTGGCTCTTATTTCCCTTGGCCTTGCTTCCTTTGCCTTCCAAGGCAAAGTGCTCCTCGTGTTCTGTCTTCACTGAAATTCCAGTGCTCATCCCCCTTCGGATTTCTTCTTGAACATAGTTTGACCACAACCTTTCCCAGTTGGGAAGGTTCTCTCTGCCATTGACTACATTTTGGAAATTCTCCCAAGACTTATGAAGTCCCAGTAGCGCAAGACTCACAAAGTCGTCGTCTGCTACAGTATTGCCCCCTCCAGCTAGCTCAACGTGAACCTGGGTGAACCTGGAAAGGTATGCAATGATGAGCTCTCCTTTGCTCATCCAGATGTTTCTTAATTTGTCTTTCAAGGCAAGCTTCCTGGCATCATTGTATCCCTGGTACAAAGCCAAGATGGCTCTCCACATCTTGTTTTCTGTCGTCTTCCCATGGAGATGAGGCATAATGGGGTCTTTGACCCCCTCAAGAATGATCCTCATGGCCTTGGTGTCATTGTTATTGTGGACCAACTATTGGGCATATGTGGGCATAGTTTGTGGGTTCTTTGCAAAATCTAGCACCCCATTATCTTCCAACACTATTGAGATCCGCTCCCTCCATGAGTAGAAGTTAGGGGCTCCCTCTAAACAATGATCTGCCCTTAGTCCTTGGAATGCCATGTTGTTATCCAATTACTGTTCTTCAAAATACTATTCTGCAAACTCTAGCGCAAGCCTATTGACTGAGCTGAGCTCTTCACCGATTGAACAATTCTGGTGCTAGTTTTTGTACAGAGCATGGCTCTGATACCGTGTTAATTTTCTTGTAACTCTCCAACTACTTAGATGAATTTATTGAAAAACCAATGGCAACTAAAAAACTGAAACCAAGTTTAACTTTCACCAAGATACATAGTTTCTCAACATTCAATAAGCGGCGAAAAATACTTGCGATAAGCAGCGGAAAATACTTGCGATAAAAACACATGCACACATAAAATTGACACCAGTGTTTGACCAAGAAACCCAAATGGGAATACCTGCTTTCTTTGTTGTGGACTTTTATTGATTGTTCTTTGAGCAAATAGATCTTTTACAAATTCACTATGCTTCTACTGCAGCCAACAAATAGCCTTTGAGAAATTAATCTCAGCTACACATTTGCTCTCGGCCCGCTCCTGGATCATTGTTCTTGCCCTTGAGAAGATGGTCTCGGTCGTGCCTCTTGATCTTGGCCCGCAGACACAATTGTTTCCTGCTGAAACTAGGCTCAACTTTCGCCCTTTGGATTCCTGATCTTCACTCAACCAATGCACTTTGCCAACAATAAAGAATTATCAATTTGTGCCTTCGTCATTCTGTTGCCTTAATAGATCTTCGATTCATACAGGGGGGGGCCAAGTTCGAATTTGTATTCGCACAAGTGCAATGAGTTCCTTTGGCAAGTAACTGGAGCAAGTCTCAGTTACACTTTGACTTTCTCTCAGTTAACTAGCTCGAGTTCCTCCTTGATTTCCTCTAGTTTTGAACTGAGTAAACTGAGGACTTAAGTTGCCCTCTCTTCACTTGTCTCTGAAGTCTTAACTTGTCTTAACTTGAACTAGTCACTGCAGTCTTAACTCGTCCTAACTGGACTTGTCATTGCTACCTCATCCTTTAGTCTAACTGAAGAAGACTCCAACGAACTGAAGCTAATCTATTGATGACCATTCCAGTGAACTGGAAATCAGCTCATCACACTGAAGTCTATCTCATGAATTCACATTCATGCTAGAGAAAGACAATTCGAGGTCTTCACTGACTAAGGCACAAGCCAGACGACCTTCCTTTGTTACATTTTCAACAAGTAGGATTATAAAGAGACAACCAAACAAGAGACACAAAAATTTACCTTGGGAAAACCCACATGGGGGAAAATCCCAACAACCTTTCATTAGAGAAATTATTCAATTCAATAGGGATACATCTAAATCTTCTAGCCAAGAACAAGGTCAACCTGAGCAATAGTATCGCAATGGTCAAACTTGGTCAGATTGCCCAAAGATAGGTCTGCCCATAAATTGACCCTCTGCCCAAGATATAGGTCTGCTCAAAGTCGGTCCTCTGTCCAGGAACTTGTTTGTCTCAGAGATTCGGTTTGCTCATGAATGACTATTTTTTGCCTCAAAGATCTCAGTCTTCCTTAGATTTTGTCCCTGCATTTAGCCTCAAATTTCGTCCTTCTTCTTTGCCTCAGATGTTCTAAAATTTCACTGTACAGATGATAACGAACTCGCTATCTTGGAGGAGGTCGAATGGGTGTGACCTAACGGGCAGGTCGACCTAACTCCTTGGAGGGCCAACTTTATGATTTGGAGCCAAAAATTCAATAGTAGAAATTCAAATTTTTCTGACATGATGCACCATAATTCCATTCGGTACCTCTGACCTATGGTGCACCATAATCCTGGTCGGTACTCCTGACACATGCTACATCATTAGCATCAACTAGTCACCATATTTCGGTCCCTCTGACACATGGTATATAGACTAGTCCTTTTTCACCATTATCCTGGTCAATATCTTTGACTCATGGTGAATCACCAAAGGGCTCACTCTTCATAAGTAATTCCGGGCCTGATGCTAAATGTGCTCACTCAACCTATTTGGAGAGTCTAAGATTGATGTTGAAAGGCACCCACTCAATTGAGTGATTCTGGGTCTCTTAGACCATTCTTCCTAATTCCGGTCAACATATTCAGCACAGGAAGAATGACTGTCCTTTGCCAGACCATTCTCCCTAATATCGGTCAACACACTTGACACATGGAGAATGTCTGTCCTTGATGCCATCACATCAATACTCTGGACCATTCTCCCTAATATCGGTCAACACACTTGACACAGGGAGAATGTCTCTCCTTGATGCCATCACATCAATACTCTGGACCATTCTCCCTAATCTTGGTCAACCTGACCTAGGGAGAATGACTGTCCTTGATGCTGCAATTTCGTCACTCCCTCCTGCTGAGAGAGACATGCTCAATTACTTCAAGCTTGTCCTTGAAGTATACAAACTTCATCCTGGGACAAAGGCTTTGTCAGCAACTTGCTTGACTATAGAATAGCGCTGGAGCCATATTGCTTCCTTCTGTACCATGTCTTGGTACTAGATCACACTGTGCTTTGACCTGTCATCATGTTCGTCACCTGTACTTGATCAGACAATCCCACAAGTAGTTTCTAAAGCCATATCACTTCTCAACTTGCCAACCAAGCTGCAATATACTCGGCCTCTACAGATGTCTACTTCCTGCTTATCCAAGAAATCATAACGGAGCCCAAACTAAAGCAATATTTTGATAAACTCTTTGTGTCTCCTGCACTCTCAGGCCAATCTGAATCTGTGTATCCCTATAACTGTACTTTACTGTTTGGGACATATCTCAAACCATAATTGCTTGTGTCATAACTAACTGTACCATGCTGGTATTTCAACGTATTGAGCCGCATGCCTTGGCTCAACCATAAGCTGATCGACTACTTTTTGGTTACCCTAACTGGGTGCTCTTTCTAAAACAAATCCTTCTGTGGCAATCCTGGTTGCTCCCTCTGCCACTGCAACTTTTTAGTTGCTGTAGCATATCAGCTATCTAGCCTGACAATCTCAATGACAGTCCATCATCTAAAAAATCTTTGAGGGATCTCAATAGTATGCTTCAAGGAGGTAATGCATCAAATCTAGAACTTTCATCTCGAACTCAGAGGTCAACTCCTTCTGAAGCTAAAGCAAGGCTCCTTGACGACACTTTCTTCAAAAACAGATTTTATAGGATCAACCTTGATCTATCAATCCAAGTATGAGGTACAATCTTCTATTTGTCAGCAAGAGACTCCTTCACAACCCTCAAAAATCTGTCAACTTGAGCAAATGTCTTTTCATGATCACCTCCCTCTTTTTGAGAGAACTTTCTAGTCTCAAATCTTCCTATGTATGTGTCTATGCTGCCATCTGCTGTACGCTAGATTCTGTAGATCCATTTGGAAGTCATTACTTCCCTTCGGTGCCAACAAGGTATACTTCAATCTTACTGAACTGCCTGCTTCCTGTGAGCTTGAATCTCATCTAGTATAATGTCTCTCAAATCATGATTTTGGGAGAGTCCTCTTGTCACATCTTTGCTTTGTTCTTCCACTACTTCCATCTGCTGCTAGAGCCTTGGCAGCGTTCACTATGTACCTGCAATCTGCACTAGGAGGCCATGGAAGAACAATTATAACCAAGCAAAGGATACAAATACATGAGGCTAATTAATAGTAAAACAATAACAATAATAGTCAAGGAAGAGAGATATAAGTTACTTATCCTTTTGAGCATTATAGGAAAATGTCAGCTCCCACTTGATCTTAGCCTTCATGCAGATTCATCAACCTCGTCCTCATCATCAGCGTGATGTCATTCCTTCCTTGCATGAGCCAGTGTTTCTTCTTTTAGCTGAAGCATGGAATAAGGTCTAGCTCTAGGGTTTTATCCACAAACCCTAGGGTTTCCTTATTAAGCCTTCTAGACTGCTAGAGTTTACAAACACTAAACTTCCAACTTTATCTCGACCTTTGTCATATGCAAGTTTTCTTTCCAAAATCCAAATGCCCAAAACCATAAAAATCATATGTGATGAAATCAATTAAGGATGCATCAGGGTTAATAGTCCATTACAGCATATGACCTCAACTAGCAGCATATGCAGGGCATCTTTCAAGGTTCATAGCATCAATACAACATCTTGCTTCTGAACACACTCTGAAATGCAATGCGACAATGCCACAGGAAACATAGGTCCCCAATACTTCAATCCAATGTATAACACTTCAAGATGCCAAATATTTTGACCCTTATGTTAGAGACATGCTTGAATAGCTTTCTGTGCAGTTACCCAAGATATATTTTGAGAGAAGGCTTCCTTTAAGCCTTCCGGAACCTTCATCTGACATTGCACCATATCTCATTTAATACAATCATACTCACAACAGTGCAATGTAAGACATATTATAGTAGTATATGATATTACAGACTTTGCAACTTCAGGACAACTCTTTTCGAACTCATATGAAAGGAAATGTCCTACACAGATTACTGATTTCAACCATATAATACTTTAGTAAACCAAACACACTTGGTCCATCTCTCTTAGCCGCCCAGAATCTAGACTTATGATGATGTTATTACTTCTTCTCTTACATGCTACAGACCATTAGATGTTTCTAACAATTTCTTATAGTTGCATAAGCACTGTTGAAGATCGTCTATCACTTGTGAATGACATTACAGAAATTGTTTTCCACAAGTAGGGGAAGGGACTCCTTAATGTTTTCTGCAAGGCTTTTGTAAGGCAATAGTTTCTAATCATTGACACAACCCTTTGATAATCTTGTCACAAAATGAATTTCCATCCTTCAACCTTTCTTCATTGGAATAGAGGTCAACAACTCCAAAGAAAATTTTGATACAAGTCTTACTACAGACTTTTCAACTAGGGCCATATTTGGTCCTCATTGACAGATATGTTGACAAGTGATCACTGGTATAGCCTTCAAGAATGTTGCCAGAGGAACTTTGATCTCAAACAGAATCATTGTGAGTAGTTTAAGCAATGCTACATACTTGACACCCTAAGGATTCAAGAAAGCATCAAATTTTAGGTTTTGTGGCTTCTTTATTTGACTGATATGATACGGATCTGTATTCCTTGGTGTCATCAAGTATTGCAGTGTGTATTGATTGGCAACCTTGATTTGTGAATGAGCCAAACAATTATGTATTGTCTTATCAGTCCTCAAGCCATAACAAGACATAATCATTTTTGAAATAGTCCAGATATTGAAAAACATTTCAACTTCATCAATCATAAAACATTAGACAAATCTCTTCTTAAGAGAGACTCTTTTTAATGTACAGGACCTTCCACAATTCACCTTGTGCAAACAAACTTATGCACAAGAGTCAACTTGCTGGTTTTGCAGACAGGGGTATTTCAGACTGCTTTTTTTCGGATTCATTTAGGCTTAGAGACTCCTGGACCCACCTGATATTTTTCGGCCCCATGTAACTTCTTGAGGTAACTTTGACATTTGTACTGATCCTGAGGTTTAGAACTTAAGCTTCGGCCCTCTACTATAACATGCTCTGAGGCCTTCTCAGCCCACTGAAACAAACTGAGGCTTTTTGGCCTATCTTCAACTAAGATACTTCAGCCTTCTCTGAATATTATCACGATCTAATAGACCTCAAGAATGAATCCAACAATATGAATCTCTGTATGAAACTTCGGCCTTCCTGAGGTCATTCGATTAATCTGAAATTAGATTTGATGCCATTGGCCTTAGACTAGGGCTTCGACCTTTAACTCAGATACAGAACAGTTTGTCTTCCAGAATAGAACTAGGGTTTCTAGGGCTAGTGACAGAATAAGCCCTAGAGGATAATTTGAAGTAGAATGCCTTCTTTTAAGGCTGCTCTTTCACCCAAGCTCCGAAACCATGTTGGTTTTTCATAGGATCTTTGTTAATTTTAGGTATGCTCTATGCTGATAGTAAATTTACTTCAATTTTCCATATTAGCTCAATTTCAGTTCCAGATTAGCAATCACATTTAGCTTGATGGTAAAATGCAGATAGAACATAAATATAAATCGCAGAAGACAAGCCAAGACTAGAGGACACAAGATGTGGCACCAGCCAGGGACAAACCCCAATGTGGGGAAACCCTTGATCAATTCTTCTAATATGTTCTTCAATAGTTCAGCAGAGAGAGAGATATTACATTTACATCAGAAGTCAACCTTTTGACTTATCTAAATAAGAGCAGAGATCTTCTATAAGAAGATAGCATATGAGGTAGCTGAGCTGAGTTGAAGGCATACTGCGTCCACTGATCCAAGGTGACTCCATCACCATGCTGCACCTCACTATGCTACACCCAATCAGCATGCTGGACCTCATTACCATGCTGCACACTTCATTCTGCAGTACCTTATCATCATGCTGCACCTCCCTGTGCTGCATCATCAAGCTGTACCTTACTGTGCCCATCATGCTGCATCTCATTGCAGCATTCATTATCACCGTGCTGCATTTTGATACACTTGTGCTGCACACATCATGCTACCCTATAATTCATCAATATGCCCATCATCATGCAGCAACATTCAACATTATGTTGCACCCTATCATGCACTACATTAGTTCACTGTTAAGATCTCTATTTGCTGCATCGGATGGCATTCTAACAGTAGATAGGGCAGCCTTCAACATGGACTGGTTAGGCCATCAAGACAGTCCTACCAACCCTCACACCTAGGCAGCAACATCACACTGATCCATGCTGCTCCAACCTTGATTGCTATGACTGTTTGTGACTGTCTGGTTAGGGCATATCGCTGTAGCCTTAGACTTCTCCAACAGACTCCCAAACAGCCCTTGAAAGACTGCGGAATACTTTAGGATAACCCCTCCTTTGCTACCTTGCTGCCTTTGGGCATATGACAGTCCTTTGCTGCCCTACACTAGCCCAGCTGTGGTGCTATGGCCTGCAGCCTAGCACAACAGCAACTTGTGGCTTTCGGTAACATGTCCAAAACAACAGCGTTTAGCCTTCCTACTACAGCTCTCCTCATGTATCTATGGCTTACACAAACACATAGATAACCCACCTTAAAACTGCCCCACAGACCTGCATTATCTGTTGAAACTTGGCCCTCAAGTCAGCTCTTCGGCCATCTAACAACAGCTCGGATATCCTTCAATGAGCCCTAAAACAGTTCCCAAACTGCCTCGCTGTCCTTGCCTCTTTGCTGCTTCTACAACAGAAAATTCTGCTCCCTTGACCGAGTCTCTTTCACGTACAACGAGCTCTTGTTGAGTGCTACACCGCTGCCCTTCTTGTTAGGGCTTCTTCATGGGGTAGGGTTAGGGCAAGGGCTGTCCTCCATGACAGTGTAGAGTATTAGGAACCCTTCCATAACAGCATATAAGATTAGGGCATTCCTTCCATGACTGCGTTTTAGGTGGCATCTTCATGACTGCGTTTTAGGGCATCATCTCCATGACTGCGTTTTAGGGCATCATCTCCATTAGGGCAGCATTGTCTCTTAGGATCTCTCCTCCCACTAAAACACAAGACAAGTGGAGAGGAAGAGATCACAAGAAGTGTGTGTACAAATGACCTTCAAGGCACCTCTATTTATACTAAAACGTTGAGCACAAGTGGGGGCAATTTGGTCGCTGGCCGACCTTGACGAATTGTCCCATAACACAAATAAATTCATATCTCCATGAATACTTGTCGGAATCGAATGGTCTTTAGATCAATCCTACACCTCTCGATGAGAGGAATCCAAGAAAAATATCAGCTGCCATAAATAAGAAGACCCACATGGAGTTTGGCCTTAGTTGCCAATTTTAACGCTCCCTCTCAACTTGGGAGAACTCCATCTGCTAATCCATCTGCCAGTCCATACTATCTCTACCATCAGTGCCCTGCACTGCTCTGCTGAACTATGAAGAAGAAGAAGTGGTCGAGAATGTATCATTGTATCATACCATTCTCTACTAACCCGAAGTCAGTTCCATACAAAGGAGAGTGTCTCATACCACTCTTACTGATCCGAAATCACTTACAAATAAAGAGTGTCTCATACCACTCTTACTGATCTGAAATCAGTTCCAAATAAAGAGAGTGTCTCATATCGGGTAGGGCCCCATAATGAAGATGGGCAAACCTCCGTTGCCATAGAAGAGATGAGTCACACGACATGGTCCCCAATGGACTTCCAACAACTTGATACAAATTGCCAACCCTGAACCCATGAGTAAAAGCATTTGGAAAATTCCTTTTTCAAACATGTACCTTTCCATCGATGAATGCCACCTAGAAACTTTTGACTTCCATTGCTGAAATAGACACCAGGTTCTTCTTGAGATCAGGTACATAAAGAAATTCTTGTAAATGAATCATGATACCCTCATTCAATTGAAGGGTAGCATTCCCTACACCCTTTGTGGAATAGGTGGCATCGTCTCCAAGAATAATCTCCACGATTGTCTCCTTCTCTATCAAATTAGAGAGAGCTTCCTTGTATCCGATGAAGTGCCTTGAAGCACTATTATCAATAAGCCATATTCCCAGAGAGTCCGGAGGAGAAGTAGCGGAGAGGGCCGATATAAGTTAATGCTCTTTTTGCTTATCAGAAACAACATTTGATTCTTCATACCCAGGGTTCCTTGCTTTCTTTGAAGAGTTAGCCATTTCCTTGATGACCTGCATTACCTGTCATTCCTCCGATCATTGAAGATGTCCCTGGAATGATTGTTATCATCATCAAGTGATGTGTCCCTACCATTCAAACACTCCTTCGCATAATGGCCAAACTTATTGCAAGCAAGGCTTCTGCCTTTCCTTCTACCCTTAGATCCGGACTTCCCATTGAAGTGATCTTTAGGTAGGCCATCAGATGCTTCCATTGCGCCACTCGGATAATATGCTGTGCTTCGATTTCACCCTTGGTGAATTTGAAGAGGGATGAGGAATCCATTGAGCCTTTTGTCCTTTCCAACTGTCTTCGGTGATTGCTCTTCCACTCTTGCTTGGGCTTTGTCTTTGCCTCAACTCTGATACCATGTTAATTTTAGGTATGTTCTATGTTGATAGCAAATTTACTTCAATTTTCCATATTAGCTCAATATCAATTCCAGATTAGCAATCACATTTAGCATGATAGTAAAATGTAGATAGAACATAAACATAAATCACAGAGGACAAGCCAAGACAAGAGGACACAAGATGTGGCGCCAGCTAGGGACAAACCCTAGTGTGGGGAAACCCTTGATCAATTCTTCTAATATGCTCTTCAATAGTTCAGCAGAGAGAGAGATAGTACATATACATCAGAAGTCAACCTTTTGACTTATTTAAATAAGAGCATATGAGGTAGCTGAGCTGAGTTGAAGGCATACTGCTTCCACTGATCCAAGGTGACTCCATCACCATGCCGCTCCTCCCTGTGCTACACCCAATTATCATGCTGGACCTCATTACCACGCTGCGCACATCATTCTGCAGCACCTTATCATCATGCTGCACCTCCCTGTGCTGCATCATCAAGTTGTACCTTACTGTTTCCATCATGCTGCATCTTGTTGTAACATTCATATCACAGTGCTGCACTTTGTTACACTTTTGCTACACACATAATGCTACCCTATACTTCATCAATATGCACATCATCATGCAGCAACATTCAACATCATGTTGCACCTTATCATGCACTACATTAGTTCACTGTTAGGATCTCTATTTGTTGCATTGGATGGCATTCTAACAGTAGATAGGGCAGCCTTCATCATGGACTGGTTAGGCCATCAAGACAGTCCTACCAACCCTCACACCTAGGAAGCAACATCAAACTGATCCATGCTGCTCCATCCTTGATTGCTATGATTGTTTGTGACTGTTTGGTTAGGGCATATTGCTGTAGCCTTAGACTTCCCCAACAGGTTCCCAAAAACCCTTGAAAGGCTGCAGAATACTTTAGGATAGCCCCTGCTTTGCTACGTTGCTGCGTTTGGGCATAAGACAGTCCTTTGCTGCCCTATGCTAGCCCAACTGTGGTGCTATGGCCTGCGGCCTAACACAACAACTTGTGGCTTTCGGTAACATGTCCAAAACAACAACGTTTAGCCTTCCTACTACAACTCTCCTCTTGTACCTATGGTCTGCACAAACACATAGATAATCCACCTTAAAACTGCCCCACAGACCTGCGTTATCCTCTGTTGAAACTTGGCCCTCAAGCCAGCTCTTCGGTCATCTAACAACAACTCGGATATCCTTCAATGAGCCCTAAAACAGTCCCCAAACTGCCTCGCTGTCTTTGCCTCTTTGCTGCATCTACAACAGAAAAAACTGCTCCCTTTACCGAGTTCTCTTTCACCTACAACGAGCTCTGGTTGAGTGCTACACCACTGCCCTTCTTGTTAGGACTTCTTCATGGGGTAGCGTTAGGGCAAGGGCTGTTCTCCATGAAAATGTAGAGTATTAGGAACCCTTGCATAACACTGTATAGGATTAGGGCATTCCTTCCATGACTGCGTTTTAGGTGGCATCTTCATGACTGCATTTTAGGGCATCATCTCCATGACTGCGTTTTAGGGCATCATCTCCATTAGGGCAGCATTGTCTCTTAGGATCTCTCCTCCCACTAAAACCCAAGACAAGTGGAGAGGTCACAAGAAGTGTGTGTACAAATGACCTTTAAGGCACCTCTATTTATACTAAAACGTTGAGCACAAGTGGGGGCAATTTGGTTGCTGGCCGACCTTGATGAATTGTCCCATAACAGAAATAAATTCATATCTCCATGAATACTTGTCGGATTCGAATGATCTTTAGATCAATCCTACACCTCTCGACGAGAGGTATCCAAGAAAAATATCAGCGGCCATAAATAAGAAGACCTACTTGGAGTTTCACCCTAGTTGCCAATTTTAACAATCTTCTAACAGATAATTACTTATGATTTCTTACGTTAATCTTTTCTTGCATTCAAATTCATCATAAAGCAATTACATAGAAGATCTCAACAATAGAAACAAAATGCTAGTAGGATCATAAAGAGACAACCAAACATGAAACAAGAGACACAAGAATTTACCCTAGGAAAACCCTAATGGGCTAAAAACCCAACAACCTTTTCCTTCGAGAAATTATTCAATTCAAGAGAGATACATCTAAATCTTCTAGCCAAGAACAAGGTCAACCTGACCAACAATATCACTATGGTCAAATCTGGTCAAACTACACAGAGATAGGTCTGCCCATAATTCGACCCTCTGTCCAAAATATAAGTTTGGTTAGATTCGGTCCTCTGCCCAAGAACATGTTTGCCTCAGAGATTCGGTCTGCTCACGAAATGACTATTTTCTGCCTCAAAGATTTCAGTCTTCCTTAGATTTCATCCCTCCATTTAATCTCAGATGTCTTCCTTCTTCTTTGCCTTAGGTGATCCGAAATTGCCTGTCAGATGATAATTGAATTCGCTTTCTTGGAGGAGGTTGAAGCCTTTATTTATACTTTTCTAGGAGGTCGAATGGGCGTGACCAAAGGAGTAGGCCAACCTAACTTCTTGGAGGGCCGACTTTATGATTTGGAGCCAAAAATTCAATATTAGAAATTCAAAATTTCCTTTGACATGAAGAACATGTCTTACATAATTCAAGGACTAAAATATTAGTTATGAAGACCGACCATAGCTACAAAATTCAACACTCTGGTCCATAGTAATCATCCCTCCTCTCATTTGAGATTGAGGGAAGAAACACAAAATAAATGTTTGTTCACAAGAAGAGTTGGAAGGGGAGCTTGAATGAGTGTTATGCTATTGGCTGGAAGGAAAAACTTGTCGTTGAGACTGGGAAGTTGTTCTCTGGTGCCTAATTTGTCTACAAATACGAGGTTTGGTCTGGTGAAGCTGTGGGAATGTCATCAAAGTAGGAATAGTGCCCCTTGTTCTCACTGATTTGGGGTCAACTCTATCCATCTGTCGCTTGGTGCCCCTAGTTGAAAGCACCATAAAAAAGGAAGTGATCTGTTGGGTGGGAGATTGTCTAGGGTGTGGATGTAACTGGAGTATACAAGAGTGAACGTTGAGGGTCTCTTGCATGTATAAGGCGAGGCATCACTGGTCAGGGTACCTAAAGAAATTGCCAAGTGTGTGTGTCTCTCCGAAAAGATGGGCTATCAACCAATGATACACCTTATGTTAGATTCTCAAGCTTATAGCAAGCATAACTCGAACTTATTCCTTGGACATAGAAGGTTGAAGCTTGGATGTATTCCTCAGATGTCAAGTGTAGTAGCTTTGATTTTGCCACAAATACCTCACTTTTGTGATATCCTAGGGAAGATTTGCCCTAGGGTTCCTTAAGCAACTAGGTTTTTCAACAATTTTTTTTTTTCTATTCAGAAAATGACACAAAGCTCTTCTACTACAAATATAATCTTCAGTAAACAATACTGCTCTTTCAACAACACAATAAACCATTCAATGCCATGCTATAATTTAATCATTCATCAAATTCAACATTACTAGTATAGTCTGAATTCAACAGTCCAATATAATTCCAACCAATTCCAGTACAATTCCAAACAGTTCTAGTCTAATTCCAAATTCAACAGAGCTTGATTATTAAGCAACTGTACCCTATCAAATGATGTGAACTACACTATTCCGTTGTGCGGTCCTGATCAGAGAAATTGCTCGACTAGCCTCAGGACGAAGCCCTTAATTTGCTATAGGAATTGCTTGAGAGCGACTGAAACTCAAAAATGGAATCCAGGCTACCTCAAGGAGATAGCGAGGTGCCTGAGTGGATGATCGAATTCTGGTCTGTCCTTAATTTGCTCAGGAATGCGTTGGAAAATCTGCCTCAACGTTACTGTATTTGCCTTAGGAATTTTGGGCTTGCTCTATACCTTTGTCTAGCCTTAGGGAGGGCTCAGACTTGCTTGAAAGATCTCTTTTTATACTCAAAAGACTTTAGACGGTTACAGGAGGGCTACCATTGGATCTATCCCATGATAGTCTTGCGCAATTTGGCCTTAGAAGCTGTTTAGATGATGATTTTCAACCTCAGTAGTTATTTCGACCTATTTAAATGGTTCTTTCTCTGCCACAGGATGATTCCGCAGGGATTTGGCCTTTGAATGCTTCGATCTGCTCCAGGAATTGGCCTTTGTTTTTCCTCAGATCAACTCGTCTAGCTTCAGGAGGAATTTGGATGCCTTGTCTTAGGTTCTCCACCAATACTTTGTTATTCTTTAGATAGATAAATTTTCCTGCTTGCCAAACATAATAGAAAAAATAAAATAGGTTTACTAACTAGGTTGGAATCTTTCACCACTGAAATTAGTAGGAGAAATGCGGTCTTAAAACCCTTAGAGCCACAACTCAAGAAAATAGATGTATTAGATCCAATTCGATAATGATCATTTGATTTCATCTCTTCTCTATTTATATATTTTTCTATGGGCTCCCAAATGTGAGGGGTTG
Source organism: Pinus taeda (assembly GCA_000404065.3). NCBI lineage: Eukaryota > Viridiplantae > Streptophyta > Pinopsida > Pinales > Pinaceae > Pinus > Pinus taeda. Next base: position 441,851 of record APFE030623368.1, read on the forward strand.
TAACTTGTGAGTGCAACCCCCAATTTTGGGTCTTTTTGCCCCAACCGACCCAACTTTTGCATAATGTTGCCCCAACATTGGAAAAATTGAGTTTGTACCCCTTTATCAAGACTATAGCCTATGGAGTCAAATGGGCTATTTTGTCCTCCCTTGGCCATCAATTTAGAGGGGACATTACAGTCCCCTTTTCCTAAAATTGCTTGCCTTCAAGCAATTTCAGACTTGGGTGCTGTAAAACTCATTCTCTTTCCTAGGTGGCATCTTCTTCTAGTATATTCTTCCATTTAACGAGATATTTTGAAATTACTTTGCCTTTCAGTTTCCTTTCTCATATTGCCATGATTGTTTCTGGGATTAGCTCCAGTGGTCCTTCGTCCAAAGGGAGAAGTTCAATAGAAGTAGTGACTTGCTGCTTGTCATCCTTCTTGAGGCATGATACATGGAAGACATTATGAATTCTGCTTTCTTTTGGCAGTTCTAACTCATACGCCACTTCTCCTACTTTCTAAAGAACTTTGTAAGGTCCATAAAACCTCGGGTTCAACTTTTCTGCACTACTTTTCTTGAGTGTAGATTGTCTATATGGTTGCAATCTCAAGAAAACGAGGTCTCCTACCTCAAAGCTGCATTCTGTTTAGTGTTGATCTGTGCACATCTTCTGCCGTTTTTGAGCGACTTGCATGTTTTCTTTGAGTGTCTTGACTCCGTTGAGAATATGTTGGCTTTCTTGTATTCAATCTTTAGCTAATGGGGCTCTGCTATTTTCGAAGACAATGTCAATAAAAGACAAAGCGTCATAAACGTATAATGCTCTGAAAGGTGTCATCCCAATAGACAAATGAAAAGTGGTGTTGTAACAATGCTCCCCGAGGTAGATCCATTTGATCCATGCTTTTTGTTGACCAATCATGTTACGTAAGTATCCCTCAATTCATTTGTTCATGATCTCTGTGTGGCCATTTGTTTGTGAATGATAGTTGGTGCTTAGGGTTAATTATATCCTTACTAGCTTGAAGAGTTCTTGCCAAAATGCTCCCATAAATCTGTTATCCCAATCATTGACTATATTTTAAGGTAGTCTATGAAGTATGAAAACTTATTTGAATGCTACCTGTTTGGCTTAGTAATCAGTTGGAATCGTAAAGAAATGTACAAATTTTGCCAACCTGTTAACCATTGTATAGATGCAGTGTTTGCCTTGTGCTTTGGCTAGTCTTGTAATGAAGTCCATTGAGATGCTTTCCCATTTTTGCTCTAGAATTGGTAAAGGTTGGAGTAAAACTGCAAGATGCGTGTGCTCGACCTTATTTCGTTGACATGTCATGCATTCCTTAATGTATTTTAATATGTCATCTTTGAGACCTTTCCACGAAAACCGCTCCTTGATCGATCAAGTTGTGAAGAATCCTTGGTGTCTAGCTGATGGTATGTCATGTGTAGCCTTCAAGATTTTCTCCTTAAGCATAGATTTAGGGACCGTAAATATTCTATCTTTATAGAAAATAATGTCGCTGATTATCTTGTACCAGTCATCTTGTATGAGTCTGTCCATCAGTGCACATGCAAACTTGTTTTTGGAGTATTCTACCAAGAGGTGAGCCTTCTAAATTTGGCAACTAGGGCCAAACTCCACGTTGGACAGCTCATATGATGCAGCTGATATTTTTATTGGATTCCTCTTTCCGAGAGGTGTAGGATTGATCTAAAGATCATCTCATTCTGACATGTACAAATGGAATTATGAATTTATTTCGTTTATGGACAAATTGTCAAGGTCGGCTAGCAATCTAATGTATAGGCTCAAAAGCCCAACAGACACGTCTATTCATCCTCAATGTTGCATATAAATAGAAGGAGCCTCTTCCTCATTTGCTTACTCATCTTCACACACATTTCTCTCTCCTCATCTGATTGGGTACAGATTTTTGGGCAACCTCCCTCTCCACACGTTCGAAGAAGAAGACTATAATTTTCTGTTTTGGCGTTGACCGAATTGCAGGGCAACTGTTGACTTGATTTGACCGTGTTTTTCTTGAGGATATTTCTGTTTGGGCAGGCTGCATTTCTGGGCATAGAAATAGAGGCAATCCAAGTTGTTTAACTAGTGCTGACTGCAGGAGGGTTTGACCATGGGTTTGACTCTGCATTGACCAAGTTTGACCGAGTTTTTCACTATTGTTTTGGGCTATTCGAATCACTGTTGGAGGCCAAGTTGACTAGATTTGACCGAGCTGTTTTGGAGGAGAAATTCTGCCTTGTTGACCAGTGTTGACTTTTTGGTAGGGCTTCCTGTGGCTGTTGTTTGACTGGACATATTTGACTTTGATTGGGCAAGTGAATTTTGCATATTGTACTCTCTCTCTCTCTCTGCTGAACTTTTCAAGAATAATAAGAAGAATTGATCAAAGGGTTTCCCCACATTGGGGTTTGTCCTTGGCATGCGCCACATCCTGTGTCCTCTTGTCTTGGCTTGTCTTCTACTGTTTTTATTTATGTTCTATCTGCATTTAGTGTCATGTTACTGTGATTGCTAATCTGGAAATTGATATTGGGCTAATAAGAAAATTGAAGTAAATTGCTCTTAAGCATAGCACATACCATTGTTATCTAAAATTAACAGCGTTCCAACTTCCAATCTTCAGCGATCGCCATGAGGGAACATGTCACTGGTTTTCTGGAGAGGGCATTGACCACAATATTCTTTTACCCTTTACGTATTCAATATCAAAATTATAAGCTTGGACCTCACTTACCCATTTTTGCTGTCTTTCATTTAGGTCCTTTTGCTCCAAAAAATGGCGTAGAATGTTGTGGTCTGTCTTGACTACGATCTTACTTCCTACCAAGCATTTTCTGAATTTTGCCAAAGTGTGCATAATAACCAACATCTCTTTGACATATATGGAGGAAAGCCTCTCTAAATCTTGGAGCTTCCGACTTTCAAACGCGATTGGATGTCCATTCTGCTTCAAAACAACTCCTATTCCTTCTCCAGACGCGTCACATCTAATACAAAAGTCTGTCTGAAATTGGGAAGTGCAAGTACCAGACATGAGCTCATTACTTCCTTGAGCTTATTGAATGCCTTGTTTAATTCTTCTGTCCACTTGAATGCTCCCTTTTTTGTTAAGTCTGTTGGAGGTGCTCCTAGCTGCAAGAACCCTTTGACGAAGCGTCGGTAATAGCCGCAAATTCCGTAGAATCCTCGTAACTTTGTCAGAGTCTTAGGTATAGGCCAGTCCAATATTGCTTGATTTTTCTCTTGATGCACCTACACTTTTTGCACACTGATTATATGACCCAAATAATGGATTTCCATCATCCTGGATTCACATTTTGATGCCTTTGAATAGAGTGACTATTTTTTCATTATGCCCATAATTTTATCTAAATGTCTCAAGTGGTCTTCCCATGTCTTGCTATACATGAGGAGGTTGTAAAAAAATACTAGTAAGAATTTTCTTAGCTGCTTGTTGATGACGCTGTTCATACATGACTAGAATGTGGCAAGGGCATTGGTTAGCCCCTAAGTTACCAGGATACGGATACGGATCCGGATCCGGATCCGGATACGGATACGGATCCGTTGGATTTTTGAAAAGCCAGGATCCGGATACGACGAGTACAAAAATATATAATAATATTTTTTAAAATTTTAAAAAATACATTTGATGTTTAAAATCAAAACCATTCATAAATCACAACATTAGAACTAAAATAATTAGACAATTTATGAATCTGAACACTAAAATGATGTATCTTGCCTCATACAAAGATGATAGTAGTAAAAACAAAATGAATGTTTCATCAATGATCACTTTATTAATATGATAATATAGAGTAGGTGTGTCTACATATCATGAAATGGGTCTACATCATCATCATCTACATATTGCAACTCTACATCATGAATAGACGATCGTGCGCCAGGAATGTTAGAAGTTGTTGCAGAAGTAGGAAGTGGTTGTGTAGCATCCTCAAGTAGATTAAGGTGAGTCATGGCATTCAATGTCATGTTCAAGTCAGATATCTCAGGTTCCACATCCCACATCCTATTTGGACTTTTTTTATACTCTGAAGTAGAATGTGATAGAAGGCGAAGGTTGGAATGGACATATACAAGATCCTCAGCCTTCGCTGCTCTCAATCTGTTTCTCTTTACCGAATGGATAAAGCCATACGTACTCCAGTTCCTCTCAGCGGATGAGGAACTGGCAACCTGCGATAACAACCTCGTGGCTAGAGTTGAGAGATAAGTGCTATCTCCACCATGGAAGCCCCACCAAGTAATAGGATCCATATGCCCCCGATCATCCATGGCTATTGGATCTGAAAAGATCCCAGTGGATTGTACAAATGCTCCAAATTCATCACGTACATCCTTTGCAATTCCAACTTCCCTATAGATTTTCCTCAAAGCTGTCTTATATCCCTGTACCGCTTCAGAATCTCTGTTTGGTGCTGCTCTACCAGGTAAAGACAATATTTTGGAATGGTAATATTTGGGGTGTAGAGCATACGCCAAAAGGTGTAATGGTGTGGTCATTTTGTTCCACCTTTTTGTAACTATGTCTTTCACTTCATTGTAAAATACTTCAAAGGGGTCATGCTCACTTGCCTTGATAATTTCCCGTATTTTCTCCAACATACTATCTATGTTTTCATAGACTTCCCCCAAGCAAGGCATATCTGTGTCAAATGCCCTAATCATGGTTAGAATTGGTTCTGTGAACTGCAAAAGGTATTGGACCTTGTCCCACCATGCATCATCAAGAATGATATGCTTTATTCTTTGTCCTCTATCAGAAGTTGAAGTCCTCCATGATTCCCAAACAGGGTCAATGACCATTGCCTGTAATGCTTGTCTGACCTCCAAAAGCCTCTTTATGACTAAAGTGTGGGAAGCAAAACGAGTTTCGGCAACCTACATAAACATATTGAAAAGTAAAATCTTAAATCAGACATAAAATAAATTGAACATTAAAAATTGAGAACTCATAATGCATAACATTGATTAAAATTGGAGTACCTTTAGTAGCTCCAACTTTGCAAAACTCCGATATATGGCTTGGGACATTGAGTGATTCGTGATAAACATTTGGATCTCCTTTGATGCTACATATATTTCATTGATCCACTCAATTTCACCAATCTTGGCTAGCATAAGGTTCAATGAATGCACTGCACATGGAGTCCAAAATATGTGATTGTATTGACCCTCCACAATCAGGCCTGCTGCTCTACAAACCTTTGCATTGTCTGTGATAACTTGGACAACATTTTGTGATCCCACACTTTCTATTGCATCAATAAGAATTGTCGAGATGAACGTTGCATCTTTTTCCACTCCACTGCAATCAATGGCCTTCAAAAACATTGCTCCTTGGGGACAAATTGCAATAACATTAATTAAAGGGCGATTTCTTTGGTCTCTCCATCCATCAGAAACGATGGACACCCCTGTTTCTGCCCATGTATCACGGATTGATTGTAATTGTCTATCCACAAATTTTCTTTCTGATGTTAACAAAGTGGTGCGTACCTTTTCATACCCGGGGCTCTTGTATCCTTTTGGTGCTTCATTAACTGCTTTAATCATTTGTTGCCAATAAGGAGAGCGCACCAAATTGAATGCTAGTCCATTTGCATAGATGCAACGAGCAACATGCTCATCTGCAACTTCTCTACCCTGGTTATTGAACGCTGCTTCAAGAGGTCCTAGAGTAGGCCTTTTATTACTTGTGAGAGCTGTTGTAAATGGCAATGACGACTTGGTTGTAGAGGCTTGCACAGGGAGTTTTCCCTTGCTGGATTTCCTATCAGCAACATCTTGCAAAGATGCATAAAACTGAACTTTAGGATGACTCATGGGCAGCAGACAATACACTAATTTTGAGATCCATACCGAACAGCGCGTGCTGAACACTGTACATAATACTCAACATGAGCTTCCTTTTATTTATTTGTAAACTTCTCAAATCTGATGGGTTTCGATCCATGGGCGGAAGAAAGACTTTTTTACCTCGACGTATTGTTTTTATTTTTTTTTAATAGTTGGTATGCTCCTGCACCGCGCTAACCGGGACATTTAATTTTGTGCTTTATTTCCACACAAATGCAGTGCATTTATTGAGGCGTAATTTCATTCGACTAATAATTGGCTTAATTAATTTATATTGATTCATTTTAATTTTGGGTTTATGAGTCCATGAACTATCGAGAAAAATGGACGTGCCGTATAGTGTTTTCTAATTTTCATTTCTAACTTAAATACTATATAGTTTAAACTTTACTATCGTATAATTTATAAAAATTAAAAAATTAACATAAAACCTACCGGTGGACTCACGGCGCCCGCCCACGATGACTTGCAGTCTGCAGACCTCGACTCACGGCTCCCGCAATGACTTACTTGCAGACCTCGACGATGACTCTTGCCCGCACACGACTTGCAGACTTCGACTCACGGCGCCCACTTGCTCTTCTGCTCGACCCACGACGCCCACAGCAACCTGGCCCGTCGATTCTGCTCGACCCACAGGTTGCAGAAAGAATGTTGCACAGCTCGGCCCATGACGTCGCCCTTTTATAGAATCGTTTGCAGCAAAACTACGAGTTAAACTAGAAGTTGAACGGGAAAAAACTTCAATTAACTGAGTTATTAACTGAAGATCTAAATCCACTTAAACCGTGACATGAACTGTTGAACAATTTGATAACCAATCGTACGGATCCCACCGTACCCGTACCCGTACCCGTACCCGTTTCGGATTCGGGGATCCGCCGTTTCACTGCTTGCCCCCTGCGGATCCGGTAACGTAGCTAAATAGTTTACACAGCTTGATGAAACTCATCATTCTGCTGTATATATGCAAAATACACAAGCGGTTCATAGCATCACATGATAGCGGAGACACAAGTTTGCATATCAAAAAAATCTATCAAAAAAATCAATCATTCTAAAAGACGATTACAGAATATGGGAAGCGAATCCCAGGTGTCCAGTCCTTTGAAAGCCATTTTTCTTTGTTTAATTAAGTTTTATTTATTTATTTATTTATTAAATAATAATGCCAGCTGTCAAATCCAAGGACCTCGTCCAAGATAATTCCCTGCGCTCCTGGTTTATTATTAATTGTACTAATTGAACTCACTGCCCATTACATCATTTTTCTTCAACTGCATTCCTAGTATATCTATTATCTACCAAAATGATAGATGTGACCCCCTTGTGACTTGCCCCACTATCTCATTTGCCAGTTGAATTTTCTGGCTTGCCTATGTTTTTTCACCAAGGTATGGTAATAAAGATTGGATTGCAAGCTCTGGATTCCATAATATCAGGCATACAGCAAGCCTCCATGTATCTTCCAACACCACAAAGACCCTGAACCATGGTGTTGTAAGTAAGAAACTCTGGGAACTTGCCATTTCTGGGTCATTTTATCAAACAACATCCTAGTATTTTCCAATAGGTGATGAGGATTTGCTGGAAGCAACAACATTTGGCTCATACTTGGGGACGTAGCTTCCTGGCGAAGGTAATGAAAACCACAGACCTTTGGTTGTTACTGGAAATATTCTAATACTGCTGTGCTACTGCTGTACAGTTTGACAGCCCAAGTACATAATTGTCATGCCATGCACTCATCAAGTTGTGCTCAAGCATAGGTGACAGCTATTGCAAATGCCATGTTTGGATATTGTTTGTATTTCTGCGGGGATAATTTGCAGGATGGACAATCTTCCACCCACCTTAATTCCAATGTTCTACCAAGGTTCCGGGACGAGGGAGCGAGGATACGTGGGAGCGGCCTATGCAAAAGCTCCCCAACAATTTTTAGGAAATGTGGGGGGACGTCAGGGTCTTAAAACTTATAAATATAAAATACAATTTATAAATTGAGTCCACAATGAAAAGCTGCAAAGCATCATCGTTGATATGAATAACATGTAAATTTAAAATTCTAATTTATAATCATACATCATATATTATGATAATATGATTAAAGGTTAAACCATATTGATGTTCCACTTCCTACTATGAACATTGACTACTGAACAATGAATATTGACATAAAATTATAAAAGTCAAGTCTGATACATCATACATTATGATTAAAGTTTAAACCATATTGATGTTCCACTTCCTACTAATGAACATTGAATATTGAACAGTGAATATTGACATAAATTATAAAAGTCAAGTCTGATACATCATACATCACAAAATTTTAGAGTTATAAAAGACTAAAGTCAAGTCTGATACATCAAGAGTTAAAATTTTATAGTCAGAATAACATAAGAACATCAACATATCAAAAGATAAATGAGCATAATTTTGCTCAAGGCTCTAGGTAATGCCCCACTAGTCTCTGCATCCAGCTGTTGCATGAATAAATCAGGATCAACCATATCACCATCAGAATTTGAATCACTAGCATTCTCAAACATGCTAAGTGGCACACCAACCAGCCCCATCTGTCTCTCCTCCATATCTACTTGTGCATCATCCTCTAGATCAACATCCCATCGTGTTGATGGTCCCTTCAAATACTCAGGTGTCTTCCTATGCTCAAGACGTAGGGCACTGTGCACAACAACTAACTTCTCCGCTCTTTTAGAGATAAGCTTGTTCCTCTTGATAGAGTGGATGTGAAGCTGTATGTGGACCAATTCCTCTTTGGTGCAGAGGAACTAGGAACGTCTTGCGAATGGAGTGAGGGGCCAGGACGAATATTGAATTAAACTTATAAAACAACGAATTGAAACCCTAAAGTATTAAAACTAATGTTAAATTTTAATTATAAACAAAAGTTTATTTAAAAAAATCGGGCCCCTTGACCCCCCACATCCCTCCTTGAACACCCTCAACCTCCCATGTCCTCCTTCGACCCCTCACGACCCCCTTTTCAGAAACGACCCCACAACACAAGGAAACGAACCCCTGGCACGTCCCCTTGCGTACCCTGTTTTTTGGGAGTGTGGGGAAACGACCCTTTCTTGTCCCCGAGTCCCTGGAGCTCGGGGGAGCTAGGAAACTAGACCCCTGGGGGGGGGAGTCCTCGTGGAACACTGAAAAATTCCCATGATCAAATAACACTAAAGAAGGAATGAAACTCATGAGTCATGATTGTATTGGTCTTTGAAGATAGTCGCGCCTCTCTCCTTCCCAGTGTGGAAGAGATGTTGTAAGGCTAGGTTATGTTATGTAAACATATTGACTTAGTCAAAATAAATAACAATAAAAATAAAATACAATTAAAAAAATAAACAAAATTAAAATAAAATAAGATAATAATTATTAATTAAAACATTTTGACCACGTCAAATAAAAATAAAATAAAATAAATAATTTAATAATTATCATTTATCAATTATTAATAATTAAACCAACCTAGATCCATCTTAACGCCAGATCTAGCAAGTGCTGAGAGGAATCAAATCTCTTGAGGTGCAAACCTCTTTTAGAGTGAAAAGAGATTTGATCCTTCTAGGCGCTTGGTAGATCTGTAGTTAAGATGGATCTAGACTGGTGATAAATGCAGCCTAGTATCTTTACCACATACTGAATTATTTCATATAAACCAGAAGACTAAGCCTTTGCCATTTGCTTCAGTATTTGAGCTGGTAGAAAATTTTTACACTATTCCATTCTCAACAGTACAGTTAACATTTGAGTAAAATGTTTCTCCTTTATCGAATTCAGATAAAGAGGGTATCATTTATCTTATCACAACCGTGTTACCTTCCTGCCAATCAAATTCTTTCATACCAACGAGCATCAATTATAATCAGATTCTTTCATTCCAACAAGCATCAATTATATTTAACATTTTTTCTATACAGGAGTTTACTGGCATATTCTTATTTGGTTACTTGAACAGTGTATACGCTTCCTGCACCAGCTTGTGCAGATTAATTGCCAGAATGCCAATATGTGCAAATGGCGAAGTATAGCACTTTCATGCCATAAACTCACACTTTGGACAGGTGAAAAGCATCACAGATGTTCCATCAATCATATCTCCCTGTCCAAAAACCAGATTGTAAAGTAATGAAGTTTCATCATGTTGCAATACCTGAAAAGTGCCAACTGTGTCAGTGGATGAAACCATATTCCAAGTGCAAGATATCCCTGGTTTTAAGTGCTGGAACATCTGATCTTGGAAATAACAACCAGCAATCAACTGAGTTGATCCCAAATGAACCTACCATATAACCTGCCCCCACAGGTTTTTGAGGAAGGCGGGGTTGGGGGGGGTAAACAACGTAAAGGTGTGGTCCAGCGGGATCAATCGCTTCTGCACCAGCAAAAGCTCCTTAGTCCTCTCCCGTAGTTCATGTGTTCTTAGTGACTCCATGCTGGATCAATCACTTCTCCACCAGCAAAAGCTCCTTAGTCTCCCGTAGTTCATGTGTTCTTAGTGACTCCACGTATCGTTGAGGACCACATGGTTCAGGGTATTCTTTCTTTCAGTCCAAATGGATTGGTGGATGGTATAATAATAACAGTAAATCATTTAGCACCACCTCTTTTGTGTCTGCCCCACCCGGATAGAGCTCTGTGTGGTTCATTCATCTCCTCTCTCTATTGGTAGATTCCTTCAAAGTGGTGCTTGTTCTCGAAGATAGCAGTGTAGTAGGCATACATCCTCACTCTCTTCGAGAACATCTCTTTCTGGTGATATAGATATGAAGATAGCAGTGTAGTAGGCATACATCCTCACTCTCTTCGAGAACATCTCTTTCTGGTGATATAGATATGAAGATAGCAGTGTAGTAGGCATACATCCTCACTCTCTTCGAGAACATCTCTTTCTGGTGATATAGATATGCCTACATGCAAAAATAAAAATAAAAATCTGCATCCATTTCCATCATTATAACAATGTCTCGCCCATCTCTGGCAACATGCAAGCCCTGCTAGTGCTGCTCTTCAAACCCCTTCACAGTCCCATTCATTGTGCACAGAATCAAAACATAATCTAGTGGGTAGTATTCATGGGATTAAACCATGATTGGAATTCATGAAGGAATGTGCATCCTCAGAACCCAGACTTGCATTGTAGCAGAAAAACATATTTTGCACTTTTTGGAAACCTCTTCACAATCATTTCAAGGATTTCACCAAAGCCTCTTAGTAATTCCAGGTTTAACTAGGTGGTGGGGGTTGCTTGAAGCGAGAACAGTCCTTGTTTCATTTGAAATTAGTTAAATTTCAAGTATCATGTTAGGGGTGTTGTGTGTTCTATATCATTTTGAATGACAAAGGGTTCAAAGTATTAATACCCAAGTTCCCCTGTTCATGTTTGTGTACGAATTTAAGAATGTTGAAGTTCAAAAAAATCTCTGCCATTGTAAAAGTATGTACAAATTGCTGTTAAGTTTTGGCATAAAGATCGAAGTATCTTTCTTTAAAAATTCATATTTTCAAACAAAATGTTGGCCAGAGAAAAAATGATAAAACCTGCTGTTAAATAGAGAATTAGGTGAATTTAAAAATTCATATTTTAAAAATAAAAATACTATATAAATGTATTTTAACTTCAAATCTGAGTAAATATATTTTAAATCAGCCGGAGACTGAAAAAATGTGAATGCATTATCAATTTTTTCGAAAGGGCACACGCATTTTAAAATTATATAAAATTTCAAGGAACATGTTTCTTTAGGGAATCTTGGTAGGGGTTCTCTTGTGTTTTATATCAATTGAATGGTACAGGCTTGAAAGTATTGATTCCAAGTCAACTCGTTCATGTTTGTGTTTGAATTCACTCACATTGAAGTCGAAAAATTTGTTGGCTACAGAAAAAAAATAAAACTAACTGTTAGTTTGACATAGAGAATTCAGTTTTTGTTTTTGTTTTTCTTCTTCTTCTTTGTATATAAACAAATAAACAAATACAAATAATTTTAAACTTCAAACTTGACCCAAAGTATATTTCAAATCAAACACAGGCTAAAAAGTGTGATATGTTATTATATTTTTCGAAAACCCCTTTGTTTTTATGTTCAAATCTTTTACCATTTTTTATGTTCAATATTTTTTTTTACCAAAAACACATCTGTAGCACTTTTAAGTGAATTTTATGAAAAATTCTGTGGTGCTGATTAAATTTGCCAGTGCATGAGATTTGGCAAAATTCATTTTTCAAAAAAATTGACGAGCGTGATCACTAAGACCCTTTACTGTAAATTGCATCTTTCTTGACCCAACAACGTTGTCTCTTCATCCTCTTGGCTTTTCTGCGTTTGTTATTAATATTTTCTTATTTGGTTAGGGTTTCTAAGTACTCTCTTAATGCTCTCTAAAATGTCAACAGTGAAAAAGCATTGTTATTTTTCTTAGATACCAAGAAAAGTACTTACTATAAAGAAGCTGTAAGTAGATGGTTTAGTGAGAGGCTATTAATATTCTGTTTATTATCTATCCCTCAACAGGAGAACTGGCGGAGACCAAAGGGTATTGATTCACGTGTGAGGAGAAAGTTCAAGGGCTGTGCCCTTATGCCCAATATTGGTTATGGATCTAACAAGAAGACCAGGCACTATTTGCCAAATGGCTTTAAGAAGTTTGTTGTACATAATGTTAAAGATCTGGACCTTCTTATGATGCACAACAGGTATAGTAAACCGTGACCATTTTTTCATTTGGAGATTCTTCATAATTCCAGTTCCAACTACACCAACTTGTTCCATATGATGATGGATGTGTGAAATAATCTTAACCTGGCACCCTAGTACATTATAGTAGTTGTGCTAATATACTTATGTTTGTGGTAGGACATTCTGTGCTGAAGTTGCACACAACGTTTCAACATTGAAGAGGAAATCTATTGTAGAGCGAGCTGCACAACTTGATATCGTGGTGACCAACAAGCTAGCGAAGTTGCGTAGCCAAGAGGATGAGTAGAATTCTCTGTTTTGTCATGTTGACGTGAGTTACAAATGAGATGTGTTGTAGGCATTGCATTGTTATACAATGCTTATCCCAATATAAAACTGGGGAACGTATGACTTTCTATTGCATATACGAGTTATTTTAATTATTGCAAGTTAGATTACGAGCATGTCATAGTTCGGGTGATTTTGCTAGGAACTACTCTATAGGGAAAGTGTTTTACATGCTCTACAATTAGAAAGTTGGGCAAAAGAATTTACAAGTTTAAAGAAATGTTTTGTAATTGCACTCTCCAGAGGGAAAAAGTTTTTGCATGCTTGACAATTAAGGACTTGGGGCAAAATAATGGTTATCAATTTAATCGTGTGATTCTCGAGTTTCTTTAATAAGATAGACGAGGTTAATTAAAAGTCAGTATTGTCTATATTTCACATGAATTTGAGGCCAACAGTTCTGGTGATTAACGGCCTAGCTGTTTGAAGAGTTTCAGAACGGGTTCCAGATCTAACTTAGAGAGTAGGAGACACCACAAGAGAATCTGAAATTAAGCTCTGAATGAGTCTAAAATGGAGGCAGGATTAAAGCAAAGCAAAGCAAAGCAATACACGCCCCTTTTTCCACTGCTGGATGGCAATACCTTCGAACTTGATTCCGATTTGCCATCACCAGCCGGACAATATTCTCAAAATTGCAAAAGACAAATGTCTTTTTATGATATTTCATCATGTCAGTGCAACATGGAACCAGCACCCTTTAATAACCCTACTAATTTTAGATTGTGTAATGTAAAAATTTGATATTTTAGATTGTGTAAAATGTTAAAATTTGATATTTTTCCCAATTCTATTAAGAATTAATAATCATTCACGTTGGATTTCAAACCAAACATGTTTGTTTCTTTTACTGTTGATTTTAGCTATCAGAAAAACCTAGCATATTTAAACCACGCCTTTCGAAATGGTAGCAACATAGATAAGCAATAATTAAATGCTAATTATTTTTTAATTCATTTGATAGATGAACTTTCTCATTCCAAAGAAATCAGAACTTCATATGTCGAAAGGTAAAGTTTCATTTTGTTTGTTCTAAGCTCACTGATACTGAAAATAAATTATAGTTTAACAAGTCCATCATAAAGATCCTATCACCTATATCCTATACTATCTGATACTCTTTATCATTGGCATGAAGCCAACAACAAAATTAGGTTATTGACCTTATAAAATTGACAAGCATCCGAGATTCCACACTAGCAGAAAATACCAGTTATCCTCGAGAACTGGTGCCACATCGTCCTTTGCTCCATTTGCAGAGCTCTAATCTGGTCATTATTAGCTTTCTTTCTTGGTTAGAGCACTTGCAACTTGTTATGCTCTCTTAAGAATATGTCAAAAGCAGATATCCCTGGTCTATGCAGCACAATTTTGATGTGATGCAATATTTCTAAAAATATGTCAAGCGGATATCTCTGAACTGAGCGTCGCAGTTTGGTTGTGATACAATACAGGGCCAGAGCAGTAATTTGTAGTCTGGAAGTCCCTTTGACCCCCACTCTTGTAAATTGTTTAAATTTTTCATTAAACCCCGAAGCTCTGCCCAGTTGTTAGTGCCCTTTGCTCTATATTCCGAGTGTAGTTTATAAACAGGCATAATATTTCCTTGATTCTAGATGATGGCTTTGGGATGTTGCGAGTGTATTTGATAAACAGGCATAATGTTTCCTTTATTCCAGCTGAGATTTTTAATGGCTCTGCGATGTTTGATGGCATAAACTTGAGAGGTTGGCTAGTGATATGTTTATTTAAAGGAAGGTTAACACGAGTTTAGTTTCGAAATATTTTTTTTTTTTTTTTTTGTTCCTCCATGTAACCAAAACACTTATCTTCTAGTTCGTAGGTAAAGTATTCTTCAGTGCTTGAATTCGTTATAGGAATATTTATTCGGTACAACAATATGTTGAATTCGTTAATAGCAAGATTGATTCGTTATAGCAATATGTTCAATATGAGCTCAACATGTCCGTTGTGGAAATTTACTTTTAGGTGGGAGAATAACAATCATGCATTCCAAAGTCTCAGATAAAGTAGATTGTTTGTTTTTATTTTATATTTATAACACAACAAAAAATAATTATAAATTATTAATTGAGGAATGTTTTATATCTATTTTTTTGCATTTATAAAGCATGTTAATAGTCTCACATGCATGATAATTGTAAACCCAAATGGTATGAAGGTATGAATGTTATTTAACGGCAACAAGGAATGAATGATAATGAATGATATTTTAACATTCATGAGACTAAAAATAGTCCAAGGGACTAGCAGCTTCCTGTTTTTTGCCTTTTGCAATTCAATCATTTTTTACTCAAATTAATGATGATTTGTTTTTATTGTATATTTATAACACCAACAAAAAATAATTATAAAATATTAATTGAGGAATGTTTTATATCACATAGTAATTTGTATTTTTTTGCATTTATAAAGCGTATCATTCACTTGTGTCAATAGTCTCACATGCATAATAATTGTAAACCCGAATAGTATGAAGGAATGAATGATATTTTAACTGCCATGAGGCTAAAAATAGTGCAAGAGAGTATCAGCCTACTGTTTTTTGCTTTTTGCAATTCAATCAATTTCTTACTCAAATTAATGATGCCCTGACCTAACCTTTTAACATTCTTCTCACTGAAAAGGCAATGCCAAGGAATTGATGCTAACATGTTGCCATAATTGTCTTGATGTCTTTGAAAACATCACATTCTAAAATGGAATTCTTTTCTAATTCCACTGTCCTAGAAGTGCAAAAAGTACACACATGTTCTTCCCAAGCTTTTTTAGGTCTCTTCCATCACCCTGAGTTAGTTCTTAATTGAACAATAAGAATATTTGCTCCCCACAGAATACTAGTTACAATGTACTCTTTGTTGGAGATCACGAGTGAACATAGTACTTTCTATCCAACTCTTTTTTCATATACTTTTAGGAAATTTCTCCATAGCAAAATTCTTGAACTCTTTGCTATTTGCAGGACAGACATAGAGGTAAATATTCTATTTTTGCATCTATTTGTTGTTTTGTCTCATACATGTTTTTTTTCTCACTCGTGTTTTCATTGAAGATGACTTTCGGCCATCTATCTACTCTCATTTACTCAATTCCTTTTAGATACCTTATAAGATGCACCATAGCAATTGCTTTGATGGAAGTTGCTCCAGTTTCACTCAACATTGTTTCATAAGGAACCAAACTTTTTATTTTTAATTTGCAAATGACCAAGTATTTTTGGATTTTCTCAATTTATTTCCATTTTAAAACAAGGATGCTTCTAACTCACAATTCACACCCATATACTAGCACTTTGTTTTATTGATTTAAAAATTGCGTTTGAAACAAATTCTTTTTTCTTGAAGATATTCTTATTCACCTTTGATGCTAATATTAATTATGCATTACATACCATTTTTGGTTTGTGGTATTAAATTGATTGATTGTCCCAATCTATTTTATTATGAGAGTATGTTTTTATTTTATAGATTTGTACTACTACATGCTTTCGCTATTTAATACTTATATTAGTTATGCATTGGATACCATATAATAGTATGTTTTTATTTTATAGATTTGTACTACTACATGCTTTCACTATTTGATATTAATATTAGTTATGCATTGAATACTATTTTTGGTTTGTGGTGTTAATTGAATGATTGTTCGTTCTGTTGTTAATTGATTGATTGTCTCAATATATTTTATTATAATAGTATGTTTTTGTATTGAGAAAGTCCATTAATTTTATATTGTCAATCTAATTTATTATAATAGTATATTTTTGTATTGAGAAAGTCCATTAATTTTATATTGTCATGCAATGGAGTCAATATCTATACATATTTTGTTTATAGATAAATGTTGAATTTTATAACATCTGAGCACACTTTACATATTAAAATAATATTAATTTCTTGGAAATTTATTATGTGTCAATTAAATTGAGAACCAAATTGAGTGCACCTAGATTGTTGCTATCACTTTCAAGTTCTCTTATGTTTGCTTCTTTTCTCTTTTTTTTTTTTTTGTTTATTGTTTTATTCTCAAACAGTTGTTTGTAGATTGTTCTTGCACATATTAAGAACAATGTAATAATTTGGAAATATATTGCACTTTGGCTTCATTGGGCTTAATTGAGTGCTTACATTTTTAAGTTTTCTTGTATTTTTAAAGTTTTTTTATACGTATCGTTTTAAGTAGATAGTTGTACTTATTTAAATACTTGATTTTAGAAGTGAATCCACATTTCCACATTTTGATTGTTGCATCACTTTCATTTAAGTGTTTTTATAGGAATTTTTTACTCACATTTTACATGCTTACATGATAGGGAGCACCTAGCATTCAGGGAAATGTATTTCCAATGGGTGATATTTGCCTTTTTCCCTTTCAGGAATCCCCAGAAAAAAGTTTTAAGTAAATAGTTGTACTTATTTAAATACTTGATTTTAGAAGTGAATCCACATTTCCACATCTTGATTGTTGCATCACTTTCATTTAAGTGTTTTTATAGGAATTTTTTACTCACATTTTACATGCTTACATGATAGGGAGCACCTAGCGTTCAGGGAAATGTATTTCCAATGGGTGATATTTGCCTTTTTCCCTTTCGGGAATCCCCAGCAAAAAGTTTTAAGTAAATAGTTGTACTTATTATTTAAATACTTGATTTTAGAAGTGAATCCACATTTCCACATCTTGATTGTTGCATCACTTTCATTTAAGTGTTTTTATAGGAATTTTTTACTCACATTTTACATGCTTACATGATAGGGAGCACCTAGCGTTCAGGGAAATGTATTTCCAATGGGTGATATTTGCCTTTTTCCCTTTCGGGAATCCCCAGAAAAAAGAGACCCGCAACAAGGGATTTTTGTATATATAAACAATATTAATTTTGTAATATATATATATATATATATAAATATTATATATAATATAATATATATACAAGCAATATTAAAATAAGTAATTTTCTTTCTCAATTTTAGTTACTGCAATCTAGCTATATTTTTCTCTGTGCCTTTTTGGAATTTAAAATTCAATTTTGAATACATAAATAAATTTATACCCTAAAAAATCTGGGCATTATTACCTTGAAAATTACTGTCAAAATTTAGATGAAACTGGAAAGGAAATATGCTTTAAAACTTACTAGAGTTACACACATTGTTTTTATTTACCTTGGCTTAACATTTGATTTAATTTCCTTGAGCCTAAGTGATTTTTGTGAGCACCATTCCAAGTAACATTTGATTGTCTCGAGGTTGAGTGAGTTGTGTGAGCTGTTTGATCAATTTAGGTTGTCGAGTGAGAGCAATGTTCGATCATTTAGTGAGGTTTTAATTGTGTCAATGTTCGATCATTTAGTGAGGGTTTTAATTGTGTCGAGAGGTGCTCTCCAACCCAATATGAAAGAGATGTTGGGGTTTTAATTTTGCTGAGGGGTGCTCTCCAACTTGATATGAAAGAGATGTCCTCTATTCTTATGTAAATATTTTGATTTGGACAAATTACACAAAAGTAAATATTAAATTTTTTTTTATAAAAAATATAATTATAAATTAAAAACATTTGACTTTGTCAAATAACATAAAGATAAAATAAAAGAAAAACAAATCATTATCATTTAATTATAATTATAATTATAATTATAATTATAATTAATTAATTATAGTTAATAATTAAATCATCCAATATTCATCTTAACTTTAGAGGTGTCGAGAGGGATACAAACCTCTCTAAGAGTGAAAAGAGATTTGATCCATCTTGGTGCTTGGTAGATCCATATATGAGATAGATCTATGGGGGTTTTATGTTTATTTGAAGTTGCGTGAGCAACAATCGTTGAGCGAGAGCGACACTCGACAACGAAATTTTGAGAGATAGCTGGTTAGTGGGGGGATATAGTGTTGTGAGTGCTGGCCAGACTTAGAGGATATTTCATATGCGGAATGCCCTGCCCAACTTAAGAAATAGTGCCTTACCTACTAAACCCTAGGATATTTCATATGCGGAATGCCCTGCCCAACTTAAGAAATAGTGCCTTACCTACTAAACCCTAGACAAAGCACCCTCTGCCGAACTCAGAAATCTATACAGAATAATCATTCCTTTCTTCATTGGCATTAAGCATAAAGACACCACCATGAAACGTGTGGTTGTTGACCCTGACAGCTCTGGTTTATTTCACCTAGAGAGATTTTATGGGAGTCACCGAATGATTTTATCAATTTCTGAATGGTAAATTAGTTTTTCATAGCCACCAATCAATTACTTTCTCATTTACACCGACAACTGGGGGTTGTTAAGTGTTTTCCTTTCTCAGTCACGATGAGGTTATCCCCAACAATAAGCCATTGGCTAATTTCAACGTTTAAGTGGAGCAATTGGGCAAGTGATTTGAGTGATTTGAGCATATTGAGTTCTGAAATTTTGAGCTTGTTATATATATATTTTTTATTTTCATTTTTTATGTTAAGCATTCAAACATTGTGTTTGGACATGTAGGAAGCCATGAAAAATAAAAAACATAATGAAAAATCCTTGTTGCAAGTTACTTAAAATTTAAAAATATTGCACATGAAACTTAAAAACCAGCAATATGAATGATTACAAAATATGCATATAAATATAACAAAACTAAGAATATGAGTGATTACAATGAACATTGCAGTGTCATTGAGATTGATAGTGATTATGATGCCCAAACAAAGGACCATGTTTGGAGTGGGATTGGGAACATTTCATTAACATTGAATGAAACTCATGACAGTGGTAATCCATCATGCAAGGGGGGTGCCTAATTCAAAAAACTACTTTGTTTTTTGTCATCTAAGTACCTGCACCCCAACCAATAGAAAATCGTTAAGTAAAAGAGGAGGTTCATGCTATTGGCCATTTAAGTGGCCATCTTTGGGTTGAGAGTTGAATAAAGATGCACTTTTTTGGGCATAGGTGGCAAAGAGAATCTTCTCTAGCCAAAATGTTATGAGTGAAACTTATCATAATGTGGAAGTTGCTAGGAACTTCAAAGGAAAATAAAAATAAAAGCAATCATCCATGGACCATATGCCTCTTATCGAGAGTGATATTTTCATGGCAAACATAAGGGTGGTTGTTCTTTTGTAGTGCAATCGACTATTGTAGGGATGTATAATATGTTGCACTATGATGAAAGGTAGGATGTTACTAGCCAATTTCTTTTTGTCAGTGACATTCATTTCTATGTTAGTTGCGCTCCTTATAAGGAGATGGTTAAGACATTTGCAACAATAGGATCCTCATATGTGCCCCCATGCTAACATACGTTGAGGATTGTGATTTTAGCAAGGCACGAGTCTAATATTACTATGCAGAAAGAGAAGATGAAACAAATATGATGATCCTCATAAGGAGATGGTCAAGGCAATTGCCACAACAAGATCCTCATGTGTCCCCAAGTTAACATAAGTTGAAAATTTGATTTTAGAAAGGAAAGTGTCCAATATTACAGTGCAGAAAGAGAAAATGAAACAAATATGGTTGACAAAAGGCTCTATTGTTATGGATGGGTGAACAAACATTGTTCCACTCACGAGCACCATAGCCACATGTTGAAATGGACCTTTTTTCTTAGAGCTATTGAATATTTTGGAAAGTGCAAAGACACAACTCTCTAATTTGAGCTTCTTTGAGATGCTATAGAGGAGGTTGCACCTACCAATATTATATAGGGTATGAAAAATATAGCAATGGTGTGTAGATCAACAAGGTTATTAATTCAGAGTAAATACAATCATATTTTTTGAATTTTTAGTTGTGTGCATGAACTCAACAATGCATTGAAAGACATGTTATGAGAAATTTGTGGATGTTTCTCTGCGACAACCACATCTTCCTTAACCATGTACAAGTCTCACTTGAAGTAATTCCTAAAGCCTATATGCTAGTTATTTCTCTTATTGGAGATGATGTTAGAGGTGTAGTCAGTGATGGAGGCCATGTTTGTGCTATGGATTGGAGTAGGTGCATTGAATCTAAGACAATCAAGGGGAATAAAAATAGGCTTCAGATATTGGATAGTGATTTGTGGATAGATTGTGCTGATTTTGTGTTGCTCTTATGCCCTATAGTTGAGGCCATTTATTACATTGGCACAAATTTTCCTACTATTGGAGAAATATATGAAACTTTTGATAGCATGTTGGGTCAAGTAAAGGTAGCCATTCATAATAAAGATCCTAAAGTTATATATGATCCATATTTGACTCGTTATTCAATGTAAGTGGGATTGAATAAACACACCTTTGCACATGTCAACATATGCACTCAATCTAAAATGGTATGTGGCAAGGCCTAGTAGAATTCTTCCCATTGAGGATCTAGAGGTCAAAAAGAGATTTTGCATTGCCATTACAAAGATGTATAATTTAGAAGGGAGAACACCTAGGATACAATGGATGCAATTGGCAAGTTTCAATGGTCTTTGCAGCAAGCCTAATGCAAGGGAATCACAATGACTTAGGCCAACATGACCCCATTGATCGGTGGACCATGCATGGAGATGATGCTCTTAAGATCAAAGAGCTTGCTATTCGCTTATTGTCTCAAATGGTTAGTTCTTCCACACTAGAGAGAAATTGGTCCACATATAGCATCATCCACTTTATCAATATCAATATACTTGCCTCTAGGAGAGTAGAGAAGCTAGTTGTAGTGCACAATGCTCACTGTCTTGCACATGAAAGACATCAGAGTATCAGAAGCACTGTTTACATGATGCGATGTGGATATAGAAGTATGATGCATAGATAGATGAAGATGATGGACCAAATGCACTGTAGCATGGTTTGGTTGGTGTGCATTGGCTACTCATTAAGTAACTTTGACTGGGAAAGCGACATTCCCATTAATGGTCTCGATAGAGTGTGGTGCATAGATAGATGAAGATGATGGACCAAATGCACTATAGCATGGTTTGGTTGGTGTGCATTGGCTACTCATTAAGTAACTTTGACGTGGAAAGCGACATTCCCATTAATGGTCCCAATGTTTTCATGCAACAAATGGATGTAAAGGACTAGGCAATGAGATTGAATCCTTGATGCTCATTTTATTTTCAATGTTCATATGCCATTGTTCATTTTCATTTTTTATTGACTCTAGATACTAATGACCTCAAATCAAATCTTTGATTAGTCACTCTTTACTATTTTTGAGTTCTAGTAATTTTAATTCACTATTTCAGTGTGTAGTGTGTTGAATTGTAGCTATGGTCAATCTTCTTATTTAAATATTTTATCCCTTCAAATATATGTAAGACATGCTCTTCATTTCAACGTCAAAAGAGAGGGAATTTTGAATTTCTTAATTCAAATTTTTGGCTACAAATAGTAAAGTTGACACTCCAAGAGTACATGTTGGCTTGCCCCTAGTCACACCTATTCAGTTCTCTATATCATTATATGAAGGTCATTTTGTCCTCCTCTTGGTACATTAACTCAGATCAAGCAAGGTCTTCTGTTTATGCATACAAAGGAGAACAAGCAAGGCCAAGCTCATTTGAAAAAAAAGCCTTTTGTAAGCAGACCTAGTCTATGGGCAGAACAAAGTTTTTCTCTGAGGCAAATTGAAGTCCTTTGAGGTTGAATGTTTCTTTGAGGCATAATGAATCTATAAGGAGAAAATTTCTTATGAGTATACCAAATTGAGCAACACACCGAGTTCTCCTAAAGTAGACCTAGATTTATGAGGAAGGTCGAAATTTTTCTATGACAGAATTGACCTAAATTTATGGGGTCACTTATCTCTGTTTGACCAAGTCAACTTTAGGTTTGGTTATGGTCAGTTTGACCTTGTCTTTCACTGAAAAGATTAGATGTATCTCTTTTTGAACTGACTCCAATTTATCCAAGGAAAATGTGCTGGGTTTCCCCTCCATGTGGGTTTTCTTAGGGTAAAATATTGGTGTCTCTTGTTTGGCTGTCTCTTTATGATCCTACTATCATAAATGTTACTGTTGATGTTTTCTATGTAATTTTTTAATGACGAATGAAAAATATGAAAAAGATTATAATCATTAGAAGTAATTATCAATTTAGAAGACTTATGAAAAATCAACATGGTATCAGAGTAAGGGTATGAGAGCAGCCTTGAAGAAGTCAATTTGTTCCTATAGGGTTTGTTTTAGCCCTAGAAATCCTAGGCTATTTCTAAACAGTATATAAGATCCGCCTGTGTCCTAGAGGGATGAAAAAACCTACCTCTGTGATCAAATCTGAGATCACAAGTCTAAATTTTGTCGAAAAGCTGAAGCTTGTAACAAGGCATTGAATTGCCTCAGTCTTACCTCAAGTAGTTTGGTTATAGAAGGCATCAAGGCTGATCTTAGGAAGGCCGAAATGGCCCCAGGATGCCCTCAAGAAGGCTGAAAGGCCTCAGTATAACATCCACAGAGACCGAGAAGCCTCAGATGCAAAGAATTGCACCTTTGATTCAAAGTCTTTGAATCATACCTTAATGGAATCTATGTTCAAGTGTTTTGGAAGAAGAACAAACTAAATGGAACTTGAGGATTCTTTGTATTCTTTGCTAAGAGAGGGAAAGACTCTTAATGTTGTTGCACACCCAAATAATAAAGGTTCTAGTAGTAAACAATCCGTGCAATTAAAATGCCTGGATTTTCCTTAAGAATGCACCCAAGACTCCCTCTAAAAATATTCCATGCATTGACAAGGATGGGTGAAAATAGAGCTAAGTGTGAGCTTGCTCTAAAAGTTGGAATGTTTTATGATAAAGTTCCATTATTCCTACCATGATAAAACAAAAGGTTATCTAATTCAAGGAAGTTGAATCCAGGAAGAAATCTCATGGTTAAGGTAGAAATAAATTTAAATTCCTTTCACATTTCAGATGCTTGAAGGTTGTTATTTCTTTATGGAGGGCATTGCAATGCCATCATCTCATCCTATAAAGATATCTTACCTTCACCTTGTCGACATAATAATTGGAAGGGCGATTCCCTTACTATATGAAGTCACAAAGATCCTATTCTCTTATGGTTTTGACACTTGTTTATAGCAGGATAATTTGCATGTAAAATTTTTGGGCTTAGGAAGACCTAATAATATATAAGCTAGTGTCACAACAATTTTTAATTCGGATTATGATTCAAAGTAAGGGAGATATGTGATCCACACATCTGTACATTTGGCATCCTGCAGCATATCGAAGTTCATACCCGTGTAAGGAAGGACATTTCCTTGGGATACAAAGTGTTAATGCCATTTATTGTACTATTATGAAAATGATTCTTGTCAAGTATGATGCCTTGCATTATACTATTGAAATTATGATTGCATTGGTTGAAATGTGTTGCTAGTACTTATAGTCAATTCTGGTTGTTGCTAAACATCTGAGATTTGATCAATGTACAAGAAAGTTACTGATAATCAGAGGAAGCAAAGAAGGACATCAAAATGCCTTCATGACGTATTTTGATATGAAAGAAATCATGATGAAAAAGAGGCCGAGTTCCTCTTCAAGTTTGGAGGCGAAAGTCATCTTGAGAAAAATCAATCATTTGTAGAACTACTTATTATTACTACTGCTATGGTGAAGGACAAGATACTTGGGTTGATAGAGTGGAAATCAATGTTTACGCTAAGAATACATAGTTGCGAAAACATCATTGCTAGTAATAAATCAATAACCAAGTATGTTGTATTCTCTCTTAATGAAGACATATCACATTAATATAACAATCTGTATTGGAGATCCTTAATCTTGATACATCTGCTTAAGACTAACGTTAAGGTGGGGAACATCTTTGATTGTTTAATGACATAATGAATTTCATATTCTGAGGCATGGGGATTGTTAGGGCCCTATAGTCTAGGAATCATAGTGTTTGCTTATCCTACTATTCCATTTTTGGGTTCTGTTTATAAATTTTAGCCTACGAATCACAAGGTGTCATAGTCTAAAGTTTTCTGTATGAAAGGGTTTGTGTGTGTCATAGGCTTTCATCCCCCATTTTAAAGGTTCATGTCATAAAGGGGTTTTTTGAAACTAAAGTTGAATTTTTTAAAAGTCTGAAGTCTAGAATCTATGAGAAGGTTATAAAGTCATAATTTCCAAATGTGTAATCATGGAGGGACAAGGAAATCATTGAGGGTTCAAGGGGTCATTTCATGGGGTTCATACATCATTAGTCAAAGTCATGATAGTCAGATTCATGTTAATTAGCACTGCTATGGGTTTGGTTAGTGGTATTTACTTCTCATTATTAATCATCATTGGAAGTTATCCCCATGTCATTTCACTTTTCCTTCACTCAATCATTCATCCTCATGACATGAAACAAGGCATATGGAGGCACTAAATTCAGTTTTTTTTTAAGTGCGCTTATCCCCACTTCATTGTAACCGTGCTCTAAGAGGTTTTGGATTGAAAACTAGTGTTTGAAAACTTAGACGAAAGGAGTTCACTGTGCAACTGCTACGCAACTGTTGCGCACTAGGTTCAAAGTCTTCACTAAGGCCTGTGTAAGTATGTTTCTCATTATCGTTATTTTTTATGATGTCCAAGATGAGAATATTGCTCCCTAGCCGTTGCTTACATTAAAAAATTGGTCAAGTGATGATAGAGAGTGTCTGTGTGTATATTTACTCCACGTTCACTGCACAAAGTTTCTATGTTGTTGGTTTGAGGGTTTTCGTAATCTGTTCAATCTCACATCTAACCTAAGACTCAGTGTACACTATTGGAAACCGAGCATGGTGTCTCAGCTAGTTTTTTCATTTTTTTGGCACATATTTTACATGTAAACCATTGTTATGGCATCTGTTTCTGGCATATAAAGTTGTCGATGTTGTTTCTCCCAAAACACAAACCATTTCCATCTCATTTGAAACCGTTGTCAACTGCCTAAATTGCTACATTCCATTGTGCTATCACTCACTTACTTGGTCCTTTGTGTTGTCAGCTAATCCCTATACATTGTGCTATCACTCTCCTCTATTCACAAATTCTTTCCCAGAATTGGTTTGAAAAGGTGTTCAACAATCTACATAACCAAATGGAAAACCCCGGGAACAAAAGGAAAACCAAGGGAGGAGAAGAGGTATAGTTTGAACCCAGAAGTTTAGAGATGATCAATGCTGACCCACCCATTTGAGCAACATTTGAACAAACAGGATGTATGGTGTTTTGTGAAAAAATTCAAACCTATGGTTACCATTTTCAAGTGGTTAGTCTATTTTCCCTTGGTCTCAAGGGTAACCAGGTGAATATTGGGGACTTGGAGTGTATAGTTTCAGAGGAAACTATCTCCCAAGCCATAGGGATACCTTTACTAGGTGAAAGTTGGTTTAAAGGCATGGAACTTGATGCATCACACTACAAAGACTTTGTGAAACCTCAATATAAAGGAAAACATGGGCCCATCTTTCCAAGAAGTCACCTATTGAACCACCACAACAAACTCTTGAAAGAAGTACAAAGATATTTCACTTGTGAAGGCCGTTTCAACAAAGTATACCAATACCATATCAGGCTGCTCATGCATTTCACTGGCAAAAGGAGCCTTAACTTACCTCATTACCTCTTCGAAAGCTTGGGCAAAATGGTTGAAAAGGTTTAGTCTAATGGAGAGAAACATTTTCCCAGTTTGTTCCACTTTGCACTAATTAAATTGTTGGTCTTGAATGAATTAGAGAAGAGGAAGAGTTCTTGGGAGGCTTTCTTGTCAGCCTAAAGTTTGTTGGCCCATTCAGACAACTCCAAAAGCCAAGAAGGCATTCCCTCAGTGGGAACGAATCAAGAAACACTTGCAACTGAAGAATCTGTTAGTAGGCCTGAAGTTGAAAAGATAGAGAAGTCATTGAAGGACAAGAGAAAAGCAAACAAAGGAAAAGGTAGAGTGTCACACGCTGACCAAGAAGAAACATAGTTTCTCCACAAACCAAGAACCAGGTCAGCTACAAAGAAGATGATTGAGGAACCAACCTCTAAGAAGACAATTGAGCCATATGATGATGCACTAGATCAATTAGAGGAAGGTGGTCAAGAATTTGGAGAAGATAGCTAAGAGGCTCCCATGGAGGACAAGGATCTGAAAATCATATAGCTGTAGGACGACCTTGACAGAGCTCATCTCATGGTGGCTTATTTGAAAAAATAAAATAGATAGATTAAACGCAAAGTAGCAGAGGCAACCCAACATAGTGAAGGCGAGCCATCTAGGAGGCCTTCTAGACCTACAACTCAAGACAAAGCAAAGTAGGTGATTGATGTGGAAGACTTCCATGTGTTAGAATAGCCAAGAAGACCCAAGACAAGATCAACAACTAATAGGGAAGAACATATGAAAGAGACCCTTCCAGCAACAAAGAAGCCAAAGTTTGATGAATGGAAAGAGTATCAGAAACCGTTTGAGCAAATTGAGGAGTGCCAACATCAGGTTGATGAGGTGGTAGAAAGGAATATAAGGTACAAACTTGGAACTCTATGCTGAAGTGTTGGAAGCTCTTGACATAGTTGATAGATCCAAGGTAGTTTTGAAATGGACTCTACCTTTACATAGACAGATAAAGAGCTACTACACAAAGAATTTGATCACGAGAAGAAGGATAAGACTAATGAAACAAATGTTGGTTAGAACTAGAAAACATTTCCAGAAAACCAAACAGTCATCCAAGCAAGCCGAGCAGTCATCATTAGTGGAGTCTTGAGGTCTAAAATGGGCCTCCTAAGGAAATTATAAAATAATAGTGGAAATAATAAAACAAGATTAGATTACATCATCAAATTTTAGAGGGAAAAAAGAAAAGAAAAACTAATTTTTCAACTTATCGCCCTATGAGTTTACTCAAATTTCGAGCGGAAACACTTGTTGGATGAAAAATTTGATTCCTTATCCAAGGAGTACCCATGCTACATACTTTCGATGGACCCTGCTACATGAAAAATGAGAAATACATGAAAAACCTGATTGCAATCACGTTTTTTCATGTATTTCTCATTTTTCGTGTAGCAGGTTCCATCGAAAGTATGCAAGATGGGTACTCCTTGGATGAGGAATTAAATTTTGCATCCAACGAGCACTCCTGCTCAAAATTTGAGTAAAACCTTAGGGAGATAAGTTGAAAATATGAGTTGAAAAAGTAGTTTTATTATTTTATTATTTTTACTTGTTTACTCCAAAAATGGTGAATCACCGCCCATGGTTGACATCATCATCTTGAATCCTGTTGGTTCTTAAAAAGTTTATTTTGGTTGTACATTTTTCTTAGGAGGCCCATTTTAGACCTCAAAATTTCCCTAATGCTAGTAAGTAGGCTACAATTACAAAGCAATCCAAGGAAGCCAAAGCATCATCTAGTAAGAAGAGGAGGAGGTAATCTTGGTCTTGTTCATGTTGTCATTTTTTGATGTTTTTGAGGTTATATGCTTTGTTTCTTTTTGCTGAAGGCTAAATCCATATGACTAAAGGGCTTGTTATGTAGTGACATAATGTCATATTTTGATGAGCATGTGGATATTTTGGTAGATTGGAAGTATGTTAGGTTCTATAAGGTTGGATGAGATGATTAGCTGGTCACTACAATCAGTTTGGAGCAGGATTTGCTAATACAAATTCAAAATCTCTTTTTTGTTGCGCAAGTGTTGCGCAAGTGGTGAGCAATCAGTTAGGAGGTAGGAAAAGGCTAAAGAGGATATCTCAAGGGTTCTACACCAACACAAAATCATTTCAAGCACATCTATTAGCTCAGTTTTGTCAAGTACAACCTGCAACCATGCCGAGTTGGAAACCTTTTTCACACTGCTGCGCAAGTTTATCAGCTATGGCTATTTTTACAAACTTCTATTTTGGGACATTCTAGAAGTGTATTTAATGGTCGGATAAGCATGGATAAGTTAGTTTAGTTGATAAGTATGTACATGATGTTTCTAATTTTTTTGTAAGCTTTAAAGCAGTGATGTTTCTAAATTATGATAGCGTCTTGTTTTTTACAAATACATTATATCTAGCCTATTATACTTGTGTTCAGTGAATTCAACCACCTTAGAGTTGTAATGTCGAATTCCTTATTGTATTTAATGAGGTAAAGACATGAAAAGGGTTTATGGTGGTTGGTAGTGGTATTTTGAGAGTAGACTAATGGCATTTTCTCTTTTTTTTTTTTGAGAATATTAATACAAACCCAGTTGCAAAAGTATAAATATGATTTTACCATAGATTCTAGTACATGGTGCTTTGATGTATGTCTTTTTCTTATGTGAATGCATATTATTTCCTTGTTTACTATATTATCTCTAAAATCTTCTGAATGTTTGAACTGTATTGTTTGGAAATGATCGATTGTAAGGTGCTCCAATGCATGTAGTTTAAGTATTATTCCATTTTGTTATGATTATATGTTCAGAATTCTTTCCAAGATAAATGCTTTGTTCATAATAGTCCTCATATTCATTCTTTTATGCTAAAGTTATATCAAAGATTTATCCGCTGTTAGATGCCTTTGGTATAATGGTTTGTTGATCTTGTTTCTTCCCCGACAACTTAATAATCATCTTTTTCACTGATAAGCACTATACATCTCGCCTCTGCTTCCTAAACAAATTTACCAGTCACTGGTTTGATCATAAGCACTCAAAGTTTGACCCCATTTCCCAATGGTACTCCTTTCGAAACCATACCAACACAAAAATTTAATGAAAAACTCATCCTTTGCCCAAGATCTAGCCATTGTTCTTCATTGAAACCCATCCTTTGTGACTAAGTTGAAAGAGAGAGCCCTCTCTAGAGTTGGACATGCTAGTTTCCAATTCTGAAAGTGGTTTGTGGTTACCCTTGTGATCATTTTTTCAACCTAGAGATAATTATAGGGTGCTAACAGGGACTCTATATATTTTTGGACATTTGGATATTGAAAAGAGAATTTGCATATGAAAAATTCTGTTGAACTTGCAAAAGGTGTAAAATGAGTATTGTAAAACTAGGGTTTGTAAATCCTAAAAGACTGCAAGTCTTGGATGTGAAAACCCTTGGGTTTGTAGCCCTAGAGTTAACCCTAGATTAATGTTTCCACTGAGAGAAGAAACCCTAGCTTATGCAAGGAAGGAATGATATCATGTTGATAATGAGGTCGAGGTTGATAAATTTGCAAGATGGATGCAAGAAGGCTAAGATCAAGAGGGATATGTTTGTTGAAGAATCTAGGGCAATGCATGCTAATGAAATTCTTCTAGTCATGATAACTATTTGTGAGTTTTTAATTATTTTTTCTTAGCACAATCTTCACTTATTATTATTAGAGTGTGTCTTCTTAGTTCATCAAATAGCTATAAAAAAAAGAGAGAGAAGGACACAAGATGTTGGATTTTTTCTAGGGCCAAAACCTTTCACTCTTTGAGAGGAAAACCCACACAAATTCTTCTTATAGAGATTCTAATTGACAAATACCAAGACCATGACCCTTGACCTATTAGGCCATTCCAAGACCAAGATCATCATCATAGTACCACAAAGGTCATTAAAGTTGCACCATTGCTGTACCTTTACCTAGATTATTGCTGCACTCTTACTGAGATCATCACCATGTCAACAATGTCTCTATATGTATGAGAGCTGTACCAAGATATTGATCATGACCTTGTCTTCATTATGGCCGAGACCATGATTGCCACTTTACCAAGATCATGACTGTGTCTAGTATGCCAAGAATGCATCACTATGGGATCACCGAGCTCCTTCTTATGACAATTATGTCGAGACTGTGAGAGTATGCTAAGAATGTGTAACTAAGACATCACCTAGATCTTCTTCATCACAAATACAATGATCATCAAGGAGGATATCACCTTTTTCATACCCATCTAAAAACCACAGGGATCCTTCTCCATCTGAAACACTGAACTACTGTCCTCATTTGAGATTCCTGAACCACTATTCTTTTTTGAGATTTTAGAGAGGCATGCGAAGATCTCACTGTGAACATGAGAGGGTACAAGCTCCTTTATATAGTTGTTTACCCCTATATTTGAGCTGACATGTCCATTGAAAGGATGTGTCTCCATATGTGAGACAACTTGATATTTATATACATTTTGAGGCCAATATGACTGCTTTTTACATCATTTTGTTGACTGAATTCTTCAAGAGGATTGTGCTTGTCTTGGAGGGATGATATAGACACTAGGTTGACTCATATACATTTTATATATGTTCAAGAAGAGCTCTTCATACATGAATTTGACTATTTGAATTAATAATAAATCCTAAGGCTCTCAATGGGAGCCACTAATAAATAAACCTCTTGCTCATGAAACCCATGCAGCAAGGCATACCAAAATAATTTTTTCTCTCTTTATTACTTCATTTACATCAGTCATAATTACATGTCATTATGAAGACCGAACCTAGTTACACTTTCTTCAACACTCCCTCTTAATTAGGGAGGTATTCATAATGGTACTTGGTCATTCTCAATTTGAATAATTTCTCATAAGAAGAATGAGATTGATAATCCCATTTGTATAGCATCATAGTAACCAACTTGGTTCCACACAAGGCCTTGACTAGAAATCTAATCTCTAATCAATCAGAACTTGTTGGTGAGACCATGATATAAAACACTTCACATTGTCTCTCAAGGTAAAATACCCACCCGGGTGTTCATTGAGTATGAACTTCTGGGACTATTCTTATCTTGGGTTCCCATCCCTCAAAGAATGTTGATCCTCTTGCCTACTCTTATCTTGGATTCCCTACACATCCTCAAAGAGCATCAGATGCTAGATGATTACCCAATCCTTCCATTCTTTCTTCCTAGGTGAAGACAAGAATGTTGTGTCTATATCTCCCTCTCAATTAGGGAGGATACATCCATCATGTGTCTACATTTCTCTTCATGGCCTTCACTAAGACTTACGGTTGTTAGTCATGGTCTAGTGTATGACACGTGAAATAGAAAAACACAATTGTCACTCCCTTTTAATCAGGGGTGACCCAATCCAAGCTCCCTCTTGATTAGGGACTTGTCAGAGCTCCTTCTTAACAAGGGAATCTCCTTTTTCATCAACAAATTCTTCTTCGTGGGTCCTTTAGTTGCTTGATCAACTTCTTTCCTTGATTTCATGAAATTCAATTGAGCTTCTTCCTTGTAGGGCATCAACCATCGATCGCTTTCCTTCTTGGTTTGTCATGTCATTCCTTTCTTCATGGAAAGTGGCCAACTTGATACATATCTAGAACCTTCGTCATGTGGCTACTTCTTCCTCATCATGTTTCTTTCAAGAGTTTCCATCCACCACATGAATGCTAGTTGTACTTGTACTTACAATTCTTATTCTAGTAGCCCTGTATGAACTCATCCAGATATTATTCAAGAAATCATAACATTAAATCAAATCATACCTTTCGAGATGGCTCTTCATCATGACATCTTCCTATAGGTATCAACATCCTGCATACATGTTGACACATATCCCAAAGATATCCATTGTCAAGGGTCTTCATCTTTTCAAACTTTTATCGGAGTCTTAATATCCTTCCGGGAGATTTCCTAGTCAAATCTTCTTGGTCTTTTGGATGTTGATCACCTTCATCATGGTTGCATATCTCACGATCTCTTCCTTCCTCACACATTCCATTCCCAGGAGCTTTCAATCAGAGTTTCTTAATTGTATTCAACCTCCTCATACTTCATATGATGACATATTATGTTGATCTCATCTAGTGTGACTTTATGCCTTCCTGCATCCTTTCGGAGGAGGAGATCTCTTTCTCTTGATAATGCTTCTTAAGATAGAAGTAATGATCCATGTTAATTGCGACCATATACATGACATTACAATATTAGATACAAACATACATACCTCATTTTACCTTTAGGTCACTCAGGCTTCCTCCAACAACTTCCTTGATTGAAAATATGTTCAACCCCTTGATCTTCTTCATCTCTTATGTCATCATACTATCATCCCATGATTTCCATCAGTTGGAATTCTTGATGAAACAGTTGCTTCCTTTCTAGATTAGTGAATCCTCTGATGAGGATTCCTTTAGAGAAGCTTGAGGATCTTGCATATCCCGATCTGGAAAATGTTTCCTTTATGTATGATGAGCTTTGTCCTGGATGACTTCTTCCTTTCCTTCAATGTCCAATGAGGTTCCCAAGAGCTATATCCTTCATGTTTTACTCTCATGGATTTTTTCCTTCATGATTCCCATGGTAATTTTCCGAGCTCTTGTTTCTAATGCTTCCATGATGCCACAGTGCATCTAATTATCATGGTCATATCTATAAAAAAAGCTTATGGTAGGACCCTTTTGTGAGGGATACCATTTTAATCATAGTAGATATTTGTTACTCCCTCTTTCCTTGGCCTTTTTTTCTTCAGCTTCCTCCATCTTTCCGATGATATGAGCTTCTTTCTACATATTTCCATAACATTGAATCTTAGCTATACAATTTTGTCTTGTTTGAGGACCAACCTTCCCTTTTCTTTCTGCACATGTTTGAGTCCTTTAGAGTTCCCTCCAATGAATTTGAAGGAGACCTTGATATGTTCATTGACTTCTCTTATCTACGAGGATTATGACAATCCTCCTTCTTTCATGCAAGGACCTTTGATGACCCATCCAACCTATAGATCTCCTTGCAATCATGAAGTCATTTTAATAAATTGATTAATGAAAATACTTAATTGACATGTGAAGATAAAATCTTCACCTTGATCATGTTGAAGATGCACTGGTGATCTTTGAGTTGATGTGATTTTATTGTATATCCTTGTGGTATTGTTATGATGCTCCTTGCTGGTGTAGAATATTGTAGATCCTTTCTTGAGTTGACTAGCATGAACAACTGAAATCCCTTTTTCAAATATCTCCTTTTAGACCTTCTGGCACTGTCCAATACCAAGCACCGAAACTGCTTTAGACTATAGTTATTGAGATCTCTGTGGTATGACAGAGATTGTAATGACACCCAATTTGTGGCTAGCACTGGAATTGTGAGAGGTACTACGTTTTATTCTTTTAACTATGATTCGAGTTTTGAGCACTAGCATTAAGACTTCACTTTGACTGAGATTACTTGATCCTGGAGCCGAAATTATCCTGAATTTCCTTGCTGTTGTAGGCTGTCTCCTTGATTATATAGATAAAAACCCTTGTTGTTGTAGACTGCTGTTGCAGACTGATCCTTTCAATTTTGACAAAGCCCTTCAACTTGCTTTGATTCCCTTCTTGAAGCTAATCCTTGAATGTCTCTTTTTGTTTCCCTTCCTTTAACTTCAGCACCTTAGCTTTAATACCATGTTGAAGAATATATGGCAATGCAGCTTAATGAGATTCTTCTAGTCATGATAACTATTTGTGAGGTGTTATTATTATTTTTTCTTCTTCTTAGCATAATCTTCATTTGTTATTATTAGAGTGTGTCTTCTTATCTCATCAAATAGCTATCAAAACAAAAGAGACAAGGACACAAGATGTTGGCTTTTTGCCAAGGCCAAAACCTCTCACTCTTTGAGAGGAAAACCCACACAAATTCTTCTTATAGAGATTCCAGTTGACGAATACAAAGACCATGAACCATGACCTATTAGGCCACTCCAAGACCAAGACATCGATCCTCTTCTTTGTCACTGCTGAGATCATCATCATTGCTGTACCATTGAGGCCACCACTACTGCACCACCGCTATCTTCATTACTGCTGCTTCACCAAGATCACTATCATAGTACCACAAAGGTCATTAGAGTTGCACCATTGCTGTACCTTGACCTAGATTATTGCTGCACTCTTACTGAGATCATCACCATGTCAACGAGGTCTCTATATGTATGAGAGATGTACCGAGATATTGATCATGACCTTGTCTTCATTATGACCGAGACCATGATTGCCACTTTACCAAGATCATGATTGTGTCTAGTATGCCAAGAATGCATCACTGTGGGAGCACCGAGCTCCTTCTTATTACAATTATGTTGAGACTGTGAGAGTATGCTGAGAATGTGTAACTAAGACATCACATAGATCTTCTTCATCACAAATGCAGTGATCATCAAGGAGGCCGAGACTGTAAGCATATCACCTCTGTCATACCCATCCAAAAACACAGGGATCATTCTCCATCTGAAACATTGAACTACTGTCCTCATCCGAGATTACTGAATCACTATTCTTTTCCAATATTTCATAGAGGAATGTGAAGATCTTGTTATCGCTCTAGGAAACTCCCCTAGGTTGCAGCTCGGAGATGCCTGGTAACATATAATCTTCAATATTATTCTCTGAACTATTGGAATGAATGGAGGTTTGGATCAAGCCAGATAACCATTTCAACTCCGTTTTTACTCAAGACATCCATGAACACCCTCAGATATACAAGGCTTTAGACCACTAATGCTCAATAGTTTGTAGATTTAATGAAAAGATGGAGAATATCGACTGTACCAATAGATGCATATATAAACACATATGAATGGCCAGCTACAGCTTGCAAATCTAATTTATCAACGCAGAGATAAGATGACAGTTATCTGGCATTAGACACAAAAGAAACATGAACAACCTGTTCAAGCGCAAGCTTAGAACAAAAGAGAAGATGGACATTGAACATATAACAACAAAAGAAGCTTGTATTTGCTAGAATGAAGATGAGAAGCTTGAAGGAACAGAGTCTCGACAATCTCCAGAAGTTGAACCCTTCAGACATTTAGCTTTCCGCCTTTTATAGGCCTTTTACAATGCTCCTGAGCTCTTCAAAGGCTCCGAGTGTCTTAATCTATCCCTCTATCTATTAAAACAACTTTGATTCCATGACTAGGCATGCATGGATAGGAGGTTTCTTCTTCTGACAGAAGAGTAACCACATTCAGGTGGTTTGCTGTGCTGGTAGGGGGCTCTCTCGCGCTAGAGATGCTCCATGATGTTTCTGTTTGTTTGGATGTGCTACGCGTACTGTGTTGCGTTGTACTGCTCCATGACCGCTTCTCGGCATCTGCCCCCCAGTAGTTATTTCCCAACCTTTGTTATGTGATAGAATGGGTCTTTGGGCCTCTGTTATCTTTCAAACGTTTATATGATTGTTTTCTGTTTAACACAAAAAACACAGCAACACTGTAAAGAATCCCGCCAAGCTCTCATCATTTCAAACTTCAAAAGTTCTTAAACATGGCATATTTATCTATCGGGTCCGCCTTTAGGGTCGCTATCGCATGTAACAGATGGCCTGCTCCTATGTTCCTTTTGTATTCTGAAATGTGTTGAAAAACACGAAAAATACATGAAAAGTGGCTTATGGCGGACCTGAAAATATTATCAATTTTCATTCTCGAACCCTTTCGGGTCTGAGATCTATCGCATATCGCAAACCAAAGCTTCCCTTTGTATTTCGTTAAATAACGAAATATATTGAAAATGCATTAAAAATCGGCTTCCCGCGGACCTGAAATCTTATGAAATATTATGTATATAACCGTCGGGTCTGGTTATCGCATCACGCATATGAATGTGTAAAGGCTCCTCCCCTTGGTGCTACTCTGCTGCGATATAGCGATGTGATTTGATCACAATTGAATATCCACTCGGTCCGTGCTTATTTCGTCGATCTGCCTCCGCCGATTCGCGACCCGCCGATCTGACCATCGGAGATCACTGATCGGGGGTGTCTTGTGACCATCCTTAAGTCGTCCTCTCTGCAGCACTGATTGCGATTTGCCGCTTAGATCTGGGTCGTTGATCAGCCAGATCTAACGACAGCTGTGCATTGCTATGTTCATGCCTGTAATACTCTGTTTTTTCATTGTTTTGGAGTGTTTTAGCCTCCCGATAGTGTTTTTCCTCCCTTCCAAGGGCTCTCGGCATGTGATGGTTTCGATCTTTGGATGATCTTAAGAAGATTTTGAAGACTTCAAGAGCATATTTTGATCCATTTTTGGGCCATTTTCCAACAAGGTTAACACTCTGGCTCCTTCTGGGGATGAAATCCTCCCTGTGAGGTTTCAAGAATCACAGAATAATGCCTTTCCTTTCAAATATTTAGTATGAAATAAAAATTGACAAACATGTTTACAATACCAAGGCTTTAAAGCCTTAAATGAAATAAAGTTTCAAAAACCGCCCATTGACTAGGATACCAAAAACATCTCCTCCTTCCAGACTATGCAGAATAAAGGCATTGTTCTATTGAATTTGAGTGATGACAAACAAACCTGTCCATAAGGAGTCAAACTTACCATGATTACCTTTCTTTTCCTTAAATGCATCTCATTTGAGAACCCAATCGCCAACTTGGAAATTGTCCACTTTTGCCTTCCTGTTAAAGGTTTCTTTGATTTTCTTCTGATGAATCCTTGACTTCTCAACCAGTTGCTCTCTGATCCGCTGTAGTTCAACCAAGTTATTCATTCTTCTTAGCATGTCATTCTCTTCATCTTGTTCTTCTTGCAAGAATCTAGCCACAGGAAGAATCAACTGGATAGGGAAAACTGCATCAGCGCCATAAACTAGCTTTAATGGATAATTTCCTATGGACTTTTTGATGGTAACTCTGTCAGCCCAGTGCAAACTTCAACTTGGAATCCCAATTTTTTTTGTTGTCCTCTAAATTTTTTTGATTACCCTTACCAGACTCTTGTTAGATGATTCTGCCAGGCCATTGCCTTGAGGATAATATGAGGTAGAATGCACCACTTGAATGCCCATGGATTCAGTCATGTCCATCAATTCTTTTGCCTCAAAAGCTGCTGCATTATTAGTGACTAGTTTGGTTGGGCAACCAAATCTAGTGAAAATGTTCTCATTCAAGAACTTTATGACAACTTGATGATTGGCATTCCTAGTGGGTATAGCCTCAATCCACTTGGTGAAATAATTAGTGGCTACTAAGATTCATTTGTGTTGGCCACTGAAATGTGGGTTGATCTAACCTATAAAGTCCAAACCCCACTGCTAGAAGGGACCATTAACATGTACTGGTTTCAAGGGAAGAGATTTTAGCTGCTGTCTTCCTGCAAATCTCTGACATTTGTCGCAAGTTTTCACAAAAGAAAACACATTAGAGAACGGAGTAGGCCAATAATACCCAGCCATCAGGATTTTGTGGGCTGTGGTTTTCCATAATGATGCCCTCCACAGATGCTAGAATGGAATTGGTGCTTGAATTTCACAGATTGTCCTTTATCTAGACATCTCAAGAGGATTCTTGATGGGTCTTTCCAATAAAGAAGATTTTTATTAATGCAAAATTTGGCTGATCTGAGTTTAATGGCCCGAGCTTGACTTGAGCTAAGCCCTGGAGGGACTTCTAGCTTCTGCAAAAAATGAACTATGCTAGAATACCATTCACAGGTGGCTAGATTTTCAGCCAAAGAATGATTCCACTTTTGCTACTTCCTCTTTCTACTCATCATCTGAATTTGGACCCATGCAATTTATGCCTAACAAGCTGCAATTTTCTTCAGCCATAAGTTTAACCAAGCCTTGACCTTTGACAAGTTTAGTGGGCTTCATCTCTATGTTAAACTCTATGAATTTTGCAATCCATTTAACTCTCTTTCCATCAATATCTAGCTGAGTTAAGATGTCTTTTACTGAGGCTGAAGGTACATATGCAACTACTTTGGAATGTAGAATATAAATTCTGAATGCCTTTAAAGATTTTATGAGAGCATAAGCTTGTTTTTCAATAAGGTCATACCTTAGTTCAGCATCCCTTAGAGTTTTGTTGAAAAAGGCCACGGCATGCTCTATGCCTTCATCATTTTTCTGCAACAGAACTGCTGCAAGTGTATCATAAGAGGAAAAAGAGAAGATACAAAACTCCTTACTGTAATCTCGGCTGATTAGAGTGGGAGCTTCCATGATAACTTGCTTGATGGCTTCAAAAGAGCTTCTTGCAACATCTGTCCATTTTATTTATGATCCTTTCTTCAGCATGGAAGTGATGTGCTTCACTAGCTCTGCAAAGTTTGGAATGAACCTCCTTGCAAAATTAATCTTACCTAGGAAGGATTGAATGTCCTTTTCTAACCTTAGGATGGAAAATGTCTGAATTGCTTGAACTCTTGTTGGATCAATCTTCACACCTTCAGCAGAAACAATATGTCCCAGAAGTTTGCCTTCTTCTAGAGCAAACTGTGACTTCTTTGGGTTCATCGAAATTCCAAACTGTCTACACTTTAGGAAGACCTTCTTCAAATGCTGTAAATGGTCTTTGTGACTACTAGAGAAGACTGTTATGTCATCAAGGTAAATAAGGACAAACTTGTCCTTCTCTCCCACAAAGGCTATGTCCATGGCCCTCTAAAAAGTAGCCCCAACATTCATCAGTCCAAAAGGAATCTTGGAGTACATGAAAGTGCCCCAAGGAGTAGTGAAGGCGGTCTTTTCCTAATCTTCTGGATGTACAACAACTTGATTGTAACCTGAAAAACCATCTAAGAAAGATATGACTCTAGCCCCTGAAACTCTTTGCATCAAGTGTTCCATCTTAGGCAGGGGGTAGTTATCTTTTTTAGAGCACTTGTTCAGATTTCTGAAGTCAACACAAAGCTTGATTTATCCATTTTTCTTTTTTACTACCACAAGGTTAGCTATCCACTTTGAATACCTTAGGGGAACTATGATTTTGGCATCCAACAACTTCTTGATTTCTTTTCTCAATCAAAGGCAATAAGAGAGGGCTGATAGGTCTTAATTTCTGCTTAAAAGGGATGGTGTTCTTTTCCAGTGGAATCTTATGCTGAATGATGTTTGTGTCATAGGTTTTAATATCATTGTATTCCCAGGCAAAAATGTCAGTGAATTGCTTCATGAGGGTGCAATACTCGGAATTCCGGGCAGAAGACAAATGAGTGGACAAATTTATGTATTTCGGATGGGCTGGGCTCCCTATATTGTGTTTACAAACAACAGACTCATTTTCTGTTTTGGCAGGCTTATAAGGCACATCGTTATGATCGAACAACTTTTCTAGAGGTACCAGTCCCTTTGGTATATGGCTACTAGGCAGCTGGACAATGCTTCCTCGGTCGATCTCATTTTTTAGTTTGGATTGGCCGCATTCTTCCATGGTTGCATTTTCTTGGTCGATGTGCGTTTCAGAAAATTCCTCAACGACTTGTAAAATCCTGTTAATTTCGTCATCGTCTTCAAAAACTTTCCAGTATTTGACATTGTCAGGCAGAGATGGTCTATATTTCACCTGAACTTCATACGTCAATTTAGGAGGCAAAGGAGGAATAAACGTGCTAGCAGACACAACAAGGGAGTCGGCAAGCTGGTTCTTCATTCTCGGAATGTAAGAAACACTTTCAAGCCTTTGATTCCCATTTCTTTAGTAGTGCTTAAGCCCAATATCGAGGCTTCGTACTCTGCTATATTATTTGTGACTTGAAAAGTTAATTTGAAAGATAAATGAATGTATCCCTGTGTGGGGGACATAAGGAATACACCTGCCCCTGCAGCTTCCTTAGAGCAAGCTCCATCAAAGAACATGTCCGCAATCTATGGGCCTTCTTCCTTTGTGATTTGGAAAACTCGTTTCTTACGCTGCATGGAGGGCATCTGAGATTCTTCAATCTGAAGAATAAAATCTCCTAAATCAGTGTCGACAACATAGATGGGATGATTAGTGGGATTCTTCTCATCGTTGATGATATAAGCCAACTGAGCCTCTCTGTACAATCTCCTATTTTCACCTCCAAAAACTGGAACAATAGCATAGGACAGATCATTTTGCAATGTTCCACCTAATCTCTTGATCCAACTTGTGGAGAGCAACATGCCAAACTTGGGAGGTACTCTGCTACCACAATATCCATCATCATGCTTTTCATGGGCAACTGAGCCTCCATACCTCATCTCTGTATGCTTTTAGCCTTGGATGCTTTTCTTGGAAAGTTTTATTGACTTGCTGAATAATGAGTTCTGCATCTCCAAACACTTTCAGGCCTTTGATGCCCATTTCTTTAGTAGCGCTTAAGCCCAATATCAAGGCTTCGTACTCTGCTATATTATTTGTGACCTGAAAAGTTAATTTGAAAGATAAATGAATGTATTCTTGTGTGGGGGACACAAGGACTACACCTGCCCCTGCAGCTTCCTTAGAGCAAGCTCCATCAAAGAACATGTCTGCAATCTATGGGCCTTCTTCCTCTATGATCTGGAAAACTGGTTTCTTAAGCTGTGTGGAAGGCATCTGAGATTCTTCAATCTGAAGAATACAAGCTCCAAAATCAATGTCGACAACATAGATGGGATGATTAGTGGGATTCTTCTCATCGCTGATGATATAAGCCAACTGAGTCTCTCTGTACAATCTCCTATTTTCACCTCCAAAAATTGGGACAGTAGCATAGGACAGATCATTTTGCAATGTTCCACCTAATCTCTTGATCCAACCTCTGGAGAGCAACATGCCAAACTTGAAGGGTACATCTGCTACCACAATATCCATCATCATGCTTTTCATGGGCAGCTGAGCCTCCATACCTCATCTCTGTATGCTTTCAGCCTTGGATGCTTTGCTTGGAAAGTTTTATTGACTTGCTAAATAATGAGGTCTGCATCTCCAAACACTTTCAGGCCTTTGATGCCCATTTCTTTAGCAACGCTTAAGCCTAATATCAAGGCTTCGTACTCTGCTATATTATTTGTGACCTGAAAAGTTAAATTGAAAGATAAATGAATGTATTCCTGTGTGGGGGACACAAGGACTACACCCGCCCTTGCAGCTTCCTTAGAGCAAGCTCCATCAAAGAACATGTCGACAATCTATGGGCCTTCTTCCTCTGTGATCTGGCAAACTGGTTTCTTAAGCTGCATGGAGGGCATCTGAGATTCTTCAATTTGAAGAATACAAGCTCCAAAATCAGTGTCAAAAACATAGATGGGATGACTAGTGGGATTCTTCTCATCGCTGATGATATAAGCCAACTAAGCCTCTCTGTACAATCTCGTATTTTCACCTCCAAAAACTGGGACAGTAGCATAGGACAGTCATTTTGCAATGTTCCACCTAATCTCTTGATCCAATCTCTGGAGCGCAACATGCCAAACTTTGGCGGTACATCTGCTACCACAATATCCATCATCATGCTTTTCATAGGCAACTGAGACAAGGTGATGGCTAGGTCCTTGATTAATCCCAGACATTTCAATTTTCTAGAGTCAAAAGAAAACATGCCATGATAAGGCTTGGTAATGTCTAGACCCAACTCATCCATGATAGCCTTGGGCATTAGATTATGGCTGGCTCCAGTGTCCAGAAGGAAGTTGTGAAGGATTTTATCATGAATAGTCAGAGAGACATAGAATGATGGGGAGTTGTCCTCACAATTTTCAATCATTGGGCTGAGAATAACAACGGGTTGGTCATGTTGAAGATTTACATAGTCAGTGGAGGCTTGGATGGCTTTAGGCTCAAGGGCCTCGAGGATGGATCTTTTGAAGGACTCATCCTTCACTAGTTCAATCAGAGGCATAGGTATTCTTAGCTTCTGAATTTCTGATTGAGACTGAAAGGAGAAGGAGACTTGTCAAGGCCTCTTACCTCGTGAGCTAGAGATTTGAGGATGATAGGATCAATTGCTGGTCGCTTCTGGATTTTATCTTGTTGTACTGCAGGGAAAACAACTCTTTGAATTGGAGTTTCCTTGGCATTATTCATCTTCAACCTCAGATTATATCTGTGTTGATCTTCAGTTTGCAGAACAACTTCACCATCCCATTCTTGGTTAATCTGGTCATTGAATAGTGACTTTTCATAAGCAAATGAGGTCAAAAAGGAGGCATTGCCATTGTCTTCCAGACAATGGATCTCATCATCTTCTTCAAACTACTCTTATTCCATGACTACATTCTGGAAAGGCGTCTTCACCCTCTGGTCTTCATTGGCATCTTTGCTTCTTTGCAAAATCTGCGACTGCTCATTAGTTCTTCTATATGGATTTGGATTTCTAGGAGCAAGGGTATTAGGAACCCTTCCTTTCCCAGGGTGTTGCTCAACCTTTAGTTTGGAGATTTCAGAGGCTAATGACTCTATCATTTTGGTCATTTTATCTATCTTGGGAT
Source organism: Pinus taeda (assembly GCA_000404065.3). Taxonomy (NCBI): domain Eukaryota; kingdom Viridiplantae; phylum Streptophyta; class Pinopsida; order Pinales; family Pinaceae; genus Pinus; species Pinus taeda. The sequence goes on from APFE030623368.1 coordinate 484,887, forward strand.
CTGAAGATGATGAAGACTCACCCCTCTGTCTTCTTCTATCAACATTTCCCTTGAGCTTTTCTACAGCCATGATGTTTGATTCTACTTCCAAGGCTGCATCCTACATATCAACCAAAGTAGCACATTGCCTCTCCCTCAACAGTAGGCAGAAGTCAGTATCAAAAGCACTGTCATAGGTGAGTTTAGTAGAGATAGTAGTGGGTTTTACTTCAGCTGGTATCTTGCTGTACATATGGTTAAACCTATTATTAAAATCAAACAACAACTCACCATTTTCCCTCTTTAAGTTTCCAAACTCAGTGTGGTAGTAGAGGAGATCCTTCTTATCCCCCCAATGCTTTAGGAATGCATCGTCTAAAGCCTCAACATCTGCTATAGACTTGGGGTCAGTTCTCTGAACCATTTTCTAGCCTCTCCATCTAGGCTTTGGACAAAGAATCTCATCCACACATCATCTTCACTAATGTTCAGGTTATCAACATAGCTATAGAATGACTCAAGATGTTCTTTAGCTGTAACACCTTTAGTCCCAGTGAACTTAGGCCTATATTTATGATATTCTCCAGTAGGTATGGCATTCAAAGGAGTGGGCAATATTAGAGGTCCATACCTAGCAACTATGATTCTTTCCATTTTGGTAGGTGCTTATGGGCCTGCCATAGCTGTGGTGGCTACAAGGGTATTGGCAGTCTGAATGATAGAGGGCTGAGGAGTGACTGGAAAGACTAAAGGATTTTGATGGATAAGAGTTGGTGTTTCCTTTGGGCTTACAACAAAAGGAGAACCTAAAGAATAAGGAGCTTTATGAATCTCTAAGATTTTTTCTTCGTTGCTAGTATTAGAAGCTATACTCTCAACATGTATTTGTTCTATTGTAGGCTTTTCTTGAAGAGATATAGAATATTGTTTAGGTTTACCTGAACTTGATGCTCCTTTCTGCATTACCTTTCTTTTTGTAATTCTTTTTTCAGGGTCAGGCACTGGGTCAGCTTGTGGCTTCTAAGGATTTCTCCGAGTATGCCTCACAAACTGAGCTGGAACTATGAAGTGGAGTCGCTAAGAGGTTCGTCCTTTAGTAGAGTCGCCAGATAGATGGTTACAACAAAAAAAGTGCCCAGACTTTGTCTATCATCAAAGCTGGATCTGTGTCATCTCCCAGGGAAGTTGAGCTTCAGTTTCTTGTCCCGACGACGACAACAATTGTGTTATTGCTCTAGGAAAATCTCTTAGGTTGCAGCTCGGAGATGCCTAGTAACATATAATCTTCAATATGGTTCTCTGAACTATTGAAATGAATGGAGGTTTGGATCAATCCAGATAACCATTTCAACTCTGTTGTTACTCAAGACATGCATGAACACCCTCAACTTTACAAGGCTTTAGACCACTAATGCTCAATAGTTTGTAGATTTAATGAATAGATGGAGAATATTAACTGTACCAGTAGATGCATATATAAACACATATGAATGGCCAACTACAGGAAGTAAAAGAAGCTTGCAAATCTGATTTATCAATGCAGAGATAAGATGACAATTATTTGGCATTAGACATAAAAGAAACATGAACAACCTGCTCAAGTGCAAGCTTAGAACAGAAGAGAAAATGGACCTTGAACATATAACAACGAAAGAAGCTTGTATATGCTAGAATGAAGATGAGAATCTTGAAGGAACAAAGTCTCAACAATCTCCAAAAGTTGAACCCTTCATACATTTAGCTTTCCGCCTTTTATAGGCCTTTTACAATGCTCTTGAGATCTTCAAAGGCTCCGAGTGTCTTAATCTATCCCTTTGTCTGTTAAAACAACTTTGATGCCATGACTAGGCACACATGGCTTGGAGGTTTCTTCTTCTGACAGAAGAGTAACCACATTCAGGTAGTTTGCTATGCTGGCAGGGAGCTCTCTCGTGCCAAAGATGCCCCATGATGTTTCTGTTTTTTTGGATGTGCTGTGCGTGCTGTGTTGCGTTGTGCTACTCCATGACCGCTTCTCAGCATCTCTCCCCCGACAATTATTTCCCGGCCAGTTTGTTATGTGATAGAATGGGTCCTTGGGCCTCTGTTATCTTTTAAACGTTTATATGAAAGTTTTATGTTTAACACAGAAAACACAACAACACTGTAAAGAATCCCACCAAGCTCTCATCATTTCAGACTTAAAAAGTCCTTAAACATGGCATATTTATCTATCGGGTCTGCCCTTAGGGTCGCTATTGCATGTCGCAGACGGCTTGTTCCTGTGTTCCCTTTGTATTATGAAATGTGTTGAAAAACACGAAAAATACATGAAAGTGGCTTATGGTGGACCTGAAAATATTATCAATTTTCATTCCCGAACCCTTTCGGGTCCGGGATCTATTGCATATCGCAAACCCAAGCTTCCCTTTGTATTTCGTTAAATGACAAAATATATTGAAAATGCATTAAAAATCGGCATCCTGCGGACCTGAAATCTTATGAAATATTATGTATATAACCGTCGGGTTCGGTTATTGCATCGCGCTTATGAATGTGTAAGGCTCCACCCCTTGGTGCTGCTTCGCTGCGATATGGCGATGTGATCTGATCACAATCGCATATCCACTCGGTCCGTGCTTTTTCCGCCGATCTGCCTCCGCTGATTCGCGACCCGCCAATCTGACCATCGGAGATCGCTGATCGGGGGTGTCTTGCGACCATCCTTAAGTCATCCACTTTGCAGCACCGATTGTGATTTGTTGCTTAGATCTGGGCCATTGATCGGCCAGATCTAATGGCAGCTGTGTGTTGCTATGTTCATGCCTGTAATACTCTGTTTTTTCACTATTTTGGAGTGTTTTAGCCTCCTAATAATGTTTTTCCTCCCTTCCAAGGGCTTTCGGCATGTGATGGTTTCGATCTTTGGATGGTCTTAAGAAGATTTTGAAGACTTCAAGAGCATATTTGGAACCATTTTTGGACCATTTGCCAACAAGGTTAACAGATCTCACTGTGAAAATGTAAGGGTACATGCTCCTTTACATAGTTGTTTGTCCCTATATTTGAGCAGACATGTCCATTTAAAGGATGTGTCTCCATATGTGAGCTGACTTGATATTTATATACATTCTAAGGCCGATATGACTACTTTTTACATCGTTTTGTTGGCCGACTTCATCAAGAGGATTGTGCTTGTCTTGGAGGGTTGATCTAGACACTAGGTTGACTCATATACATTTTATATATGCTCAAGAATAGATATTCATACATGAATTTGGCTCTTTGAATTAATAATAAATCCTAAGGCTCTCAATGGGAGCCACTAATAAGTAAACCTCTTGCTCATGAAACTCATGCAACAAGGCATACAATAATTTTGTTCTCTCTATTATATCATTTACATCAGTCATAATTACATGTCATTATGAAGACCAAACCTAGTTACACTTTCTTCAACACTTACATTTCCATATAATCCTCGAAAGATATGGGAGTAGATGGAACTAGTGGAAGAATGAAGCAAAGCTTGTGACAAGAGGACTCTCCCAGAATTAGTGATTGGTGTTGAGAGAAATTGTACTAGATGAGATCTGAGATCCGAGGGAGCAGAAATATCAACAAGTTTGAAGTATATCTAACTATGTTGAATGGAAGTCAATTGTGACTTCCAAATAGATCTATAATATCTAACATGCATCAGATGTCAATATAGAGCAAGATTTGAGACTAGAGAGTTCTCCCAAAAAGAGGGAGAGGATCATGAAAATACATTTGCTCCAGCTGATGGGTACACTTATTTTAGAATTATTATTGCTTTTATTATTGAATTACATCAAATGGATGTAGAATCCATTTCTCTCCATGAAGAATTTGAGGAAGAGGGGTACATGGGACCACCTCAAGGTTTTGAGGGTCATGAAGGAGTCTCTTGATTTCAAAGAGAAGAATATACCTTAGACTTGGATTGATGGATGAAGGTTGATCCTATATGATTTGTTTCTGAAAAAAGAAAAAGGACTCATGTGACAAGGGGAGCATTCAGGGCTTCCTTAGGAAGCCCTGTTTTAGCTTCGAGGGAGTTGACTTTGAGTTCGAGATGAAGGACCTAGATTTGATGCATTTCCTCCGTGATCAAAAGAAGCATACTATTGAGATCTCTCTGATATTTTTGGGATGATGTAATGTCATTGAGTTTGTCAAGCTAGATTTCTGATATGCTACAATAATTAGAAAGTTGCAATCGTAGAGAAAGTAGCTAGGATTTCCACAACAAGTTTTGTTTCAGAAAGAGCACCCAGTTAGGGTAATTAGAAAGTAATTGATTAACTTATCATCGAGGCAAGACATGTGGGTCAATATGTGTCGAAGTAGCTATTAGAGAAATTTTGAGGTCTAAAATGGGCCTCCTAATGAATATTATAAAATAATAGTGGAAATAATAAAATAAGATTAGATTACCTCATCAATTTTTGGAGGTAAAAAAGAAACTTTTTTTTCAACTCGTATTTTCAACTTATCTCCCTACAATTTTACTTGAATTTCAAGCAAGAACAGTCGTTGAATGCAAATTTATTTTTTCATCCAAGGAGTACCTATGTTACATACTTTTGATGGACCGTACTACACAAAAAATGTGAAATACATGAAAAAATGTGATTGCAATCACGTTTTTTCATGTACTTCACATTTTTCATGTAGTAAGGTCCATCGAAAGTATGCAACATGGGTACTCCTTGGATGAAAGATTAAATTGCACATCCAATGAGTGCCCCCACTCGAAAATTAAGTAAAATCATAAGGAGATAAGTTGATATTTTTTTTTTTTAACCTTTTTGGAGTATGATGAATCATTCGAATCGTGCATTTCACATTTTTCATGTCGTAAAGTCCATCGAAAATATGCAACACAAGTACTCCTTGGATGAAAAAATAAATTCCACATCCAACGAGCACTCCCATTCAAAATTTGAGTAAAATAGTAGGGAGATAAGTTGAAAATACAAGTTGAAAAAATAGTTCTTTTATTTATTTTTATCTTTGTACCTTTTTACTCCAAAAATGATGAATCATCCCCCATGGTTGACATCATAATATCGAATCCTATTGGTTCTTATAAAGATGATTTTTGTTGTACATTTTTTGTTTTGAGGCCTATTTTTACCTCAAAATTTCTCTAATGAGCATGGTATAGTTGGTTATGGCAAAACCAGTTATGGTGTGAGATACGTCTCAAATAGTTAAGTACAACTGTAGGGACACACAAATTCAGATTAGGCAAAGAATGTAGAAGATAGAAAGAGTTCATCGGGAGATTGCTTTAATTTGGGCTTCATTGTGATTTTTTAGATGAGTAGGAAGTAGACATCTATCACACTCGGTACTGCTGGGGCTGAGTGTATTGTAGCTTAGTTGGTGAGTTGAGAAGCAGTATGGATTCATAAACTACTTATAGGATTGGTTGATCAAGTGCAAGTGATGACTATGACTACATGATCTGAAATTGGAGGAGAACTTCTCCTTCTTAAAAAGTGATTGTCCTCTAACGCTTTGCAAGTAAAAACGTGTCTTATGAAAACACAAGTTTTAAAGGTCTCTTCAAGGTTAATGAGTTAATTTACATGTGAAATTATAAATAAGCTCAAATCATCATTTAACTCATAAATATATTCAAGAAGAGAAATAACACAAAATTTGGTGACATAGTTCACCCCTCCTAGGCTACATCTCCGGGTCTGCTAACATAGCTGACCGCTCCATATATTCAGTGAAGAAGAGTACATAAATTTTGGTGACAATATGAGTGGCTAGTTTCCCCTTCAAGGAAATGTTTTCCTGCAAAGAACTCTCACTCTAAAAAATGTGACAACGTACATTTAATCATGAAACCATCAGGAAGAAAAGGGTTCTCCTACAAAGACTCAGTACTCCATCTGAAAATGAGCATACATGAGCATACAAGTACTACAATTCCACATTGAAGTACAAAACGAGAGCTTTCCTCAACAAGGCATATTGAGAAAAGACAAACATGAGTTGTACCATACAAGTCACAACTGGTGCAGTAAAAATATGAAGGCTAAAAAACCCTACAAGGTCCTTTCCATGCTCAAAAGCCTTTAATAACTACTCCAAAATAGTGAATGATCACGACACCCATGGAATAAAACCTAAAAATATTATCTTTAGATGTGCTCCAATCAGCAAATAAAGGTCTCCATTGGATCCAAAATGTCCAAAAACCCCTATCTAGACTCTTCTTGAGCTCCAAAAGGCCAAAAACTCATCAATTTATGGCTCTCCCAAGTTCTAAAACCTCCTCGTCTATTATCTGTCCTACAAATGGATAAAATATCTAACAGAGCTACAAATCCACCCTACTTTCTGCTATGGAGGTGAAAAAATCGCCTACCAAAGGTGTGATTTTTTGGACCATTAAAACGTTAAAATAACCCTTATGCGGAAAATTCTGGTCACGTGGCTCATAAGGCCGAGGGTTGGGCCAACGGCCTACCCCCGTCAACCTAGGATCATTTCCCTCTGACTTGTGGTCTCGTGGTCTTTAATGTGGCTGGGGGATAGGGTCAACCACTTGCCCCCACTGTCGGATCCCTCTTCGCCATGCGCCAAGGTCCTGTGAGCTCCCATATGCCTAGGGCCGAGGCTAACTCCCGTCGAGCTCCACTCCGGTTCTGTCGAAGGCCCCGTTCAGGTTCTATGACCGAGGGTTGGGACGGTACCAAGACCAACCTATGTTGGAACTGTGTTTGTGTGGTGTAGGTGACCGGGGTTGACCGCCTGACCCCTCCTCCAAAAAAGTGTCGAATAAAAATTTAAATAGCGTCGGTTCTGTATAGGGTTAAGAAACACCCTCATGGCACAGTGGTAAGGCTATGGAGTGTTGGACGATAGGTCATGGGTTCGATACCGCCTGAGGCTATCTGACCCTTAACAAAATTTTGGCCTACCATGAGGTGCCACATGACGACCTCTGGTTGGGCCACGTGGCATCCTCTAATTGGACCACCACAACCAACCAATAAAAATCTGCCAACTCGTACTTGTATGGGGCTAACACTTAGTAGGCCAGGATTGTTCTGTACGTACCCAATAGGCATGCTGACATCAACGACGACTACCCAGTCAGTAGCCCAGTTAACAACCTTGCAAATTTCTTAGTTGTTGGGCCAAACGATCAAAACATCATAACTTTGTCGTACGACGTTGGATTGAGGTGAAACAAGTGTCATTGGGATCAGAACGATGAACCCTTCGACATAAAGCCACTTTCGAAATATTCTGGGCACTTTCATTTTTGAGCTAAATTTTGATCACTGAATCACTATAGGTCAAAACACAATGAAATCTAGTACCAAGACATGGTATAAAAGGAAGTAGTGTGGCTCCAATACTATATTACAAAAAATCAGGTTGTTGACAAAGATTTTGCTCGAGGATGAAGTTTGTATACTTCGAGGACAAGTTTGAAGTGCCTCTCTCAGTAAGAGGGAGTATAGGAGTTACAACATCAGGGACAATCATTCTCCCTAGGTTAGGTATATTGACTAGGATTAGGGAGAATGGTCCAAAGTGTTGATGTGATAGCATTCAAGAAAAGAATTCTCCCTAGGTCAAGTATGTTGACCATGATTAGGGAAAATGGTTCGATAAAGGAAAAATATTCTTCCTGAGTCAAGTATGTTGATGAGGATTAGGAATAATGGTCCTAGAGGCCCATAATTACTCAACCATAGAATTGAGTAGGTGTCCTTTAACATCATGCTCATGAGTACTCTTCAGATACGCTGAGTGAGCCCATTTAGCATCATGGCCTAGAGTGAGGCTTTTGGATGTGGGACCAGGATTACTTAAATGAATTGAGTGTGACTCTAGGATTTCACCACGGGTCAAAGAGATTTACGAGGATGACGTTGAACTAGGACTAGTCTGTATACCATGGGTTAGAGGAACCAACCAGAATCACGGTGACTAGTTGATGCTAATTATGTGCCATGGGTTAGAGATGCTAACCAGAATTATGGTACCTATTTGATGCCATATATTTTAACATAGGTCAAAGTTGTTGACCAATATTATGGTAATCAGATGATGTTGATGCTCATGATGATTTTTTTTAGCCTTTTCTTAGAGAAAATTGTCAACAGGAGAATATCTGGATAGTCTTTATGAATACCTCCATAGTTAAGAGTGAGTGTTGAATTTTTGCAGCTATGGCTGGTCTTCATAATTAATATTTTAGCCCTTCAAATATTTGTAAAACATATTCATCATGTCGGCTTAAAAAGTGAGGGAATTTTAGATTTCTAAATTTTATTTTTTGGCTACAAAATAGTAAAGTCGGCCCTCCAAGAGTACAAGTTTGCTTGCCCCTATAGTCACACCTATTCGGTTCACTATATCACTATATAAAGGTCATTTCATCCTCCTCTTGGCACATCAACTTGGATCAAGCAAGATATTCTATTTATACGTACAAAGGAGAATAAGGTTGAGCTCAACTGAAAAAGAAGTATTTTATAGGTAAACCTTGTTTGTGGGTAGAACGAAGTTTATCTCTGAGGCAGATTGAAGTCCTCTAAGCTTGAATGTTTCTCTAAGGTATAACAAGTCAATAATGAGACCAAAATTTCTTCTGAGTAGACCAAATTGGGTAGTAGACCAAAATTGTTTGGAGTAGACCGAGTTCTTGTAAAGCAAAACCAAATCTCTCAGGAAGGCCAATTTTTTGTGATTGAGTTGACCTAAATTTCTGAGGTCATTTATCTCTGTTTGACTAGTTTAGATTTAGGTTTGGTTATGGTCAGTTTCACCTTGTGTTTGATTGAAAATATTAGATATATCTCTTGTTGAGCTAAATAATTTCTCTAAGGAAAAGGTTGCTAGGTTTTTCTCCTATGTGGGTTTTCCCAGGGTAAAATATTGATGTCTCTTGTTTGGCCGTCTCTTTATGATCCTACTACCATAAATGTTTTTGTTTTCAAAAAAACAATTATAAATTTCTATTATAAAAATACCAGTTTCAAGGCCATAACTCATACATTTAACATTTAGCTCGAGAAGCACTACATTATACTATTCTCAAAACGAGAGTACCTTCTACTAACCACAAAATAGAGAATCAGTGTTTATGGCATTGTTTTCTCGCTGTTTTAAGACTGTGTCTTATGTAGACTTAAAATAATCCTAAAAACACAACATATTTACATAACATTAAACTGAGATTATCAAAAGGAGGTTCCCATCCTATTTACTATTCTTCCTCATAAAACACTTCTTCAAGGATAATTTCAACCAGTGAACCATGATTCTCTAGTCCTTGGAATCAGGTTCCTCGCTTCCACGCAGGTCTAGTGGGATCGATTCTAATTGCACCCCATGATCAACCTGAGGATGGTGGTGGTTCCAATTTTCCATAGAGGGGCTAATGCCCATAGCTATGTAAATAAAATTTATGGGAGGTGGCATGATAATATATTGTTATTATTTATTTCCAACACTTGTTCCATCCAAGACCCCTTGTTTTCTAAATTATGTATTTGCATCTGTTCAAATGCCATAACACATGGTAGAATTCTATCTCTTCAAAATAATTTAATTGTGCTGATAGAGGATTTATTTTATTGTCCCTTTCTGTTTCCACAGTTTGTAAAATTACAAGTAGGGAGTCCCCAAACACCATTAATTTGGTACTGCAATTCAATATTTTCATTGGGTAGAGAATCACACCACCCACTCCTGCCACCCCTGGATTTCCTGCCACCCCTGGATTTCCTTTAGAGGCACTGTAAAAAAATAAAGAGAAAAGATTTTTATTCCTGCAACAGCTCTAAAAATCCAAATGGCTTAAGGGATCCATTTTCTAATTGGCTTGCAATTGAATTTGCTAGCATCATATGCTTCTTTTCCTAATTTTATCCATTGTTTCTCTGTTGGATTTAATTCATTTAACCTGAAAGGTTTGTAACCTCTGCTAATGATTGCTTCAGACATAAGAGATATTTCCCTGGTAGCCACTTTAGAAGGATATGCCTTTTCTTCTTTGAAAATTTCTCCATTTATGATGAGATAAACTGACCAACATATATGGGTTTCCCTCATAGGCTCATAGGCTGGGCTCTCTACGTGTCCCTATCCAGGAAGGCTATCAGCATGACTGCTTAATACACTTGTCCTCATTCAAGCAAACATTTTCCACTATATAGCTGGCACTTCTCTCTATCTCACAGTTTCCATCCCCCTGCGCTCTGGCGCAGGGCCGTTTTCCTCCATCCATTTTAGCATTTATCCTTTGCAGTTTTTTCTCTGTGTTTATTATCTTAACGGTTTCTTTTCAACCTTTTTTCCCCGGAGTTCTGGTTCGGTTTCTGTAGCTGGAGGTTTTGCTCCTCTCTTTCCTTAATGCGTCGCTCCTGCTCGCCGCGGTCACATTTGCCAGGTTTTTATCTTCTCTCCCTGCTCACAGCTTTAAGATGGTTTTTCCTATCAGTCCCTAGTTAAAGGTCCTATCGTTTTTTTAAGCTAAAAGGTCTGCAAGATGTTTACTTCTCGGCCACCACTGTAATGTGATAAGTTACAATCCCGGAACGACGCTATTTCGTTTTTTCTGTAGAATTCTAAATGTCCTCCTTATGATGATCCCGGTTTTCCTTATGATTATGGTTATCAGAAGGTTTTTATAAAAGCGGTTGCATTTTTATTTGAATTGGACTGCCATTGTGGTTTATCCTCACTGAAGACAGATACTCATGAACCTCAGTGGCGTAGACAGGAATCATGTGGCTAGAATTTTTGAACAAGATAAAATCTTATGTTTATGTGTATAGCCCATGTTCTGATGCTAGAAACAGGCTAGGAAGCTGGTGGTGCACTCTCCATGTTTACTGCTGCTGTATAGATTGCCAAGGCCAACCGTCGGAACTATCCCCAGATTCTGGCGATCATCCATTCTGAATCCATCAAAGCAATTTTGAATTTTCTCTGGTAACTATCTTCGATATTATCACTAGGCTGCATTAATGGATTGCTTCTTTTTCTCAGGCCACCTCTCCATGTCTCGACTCATAGTCAAATCGACGGCGGGTTTTTTTTCATTTTCAGCTTCTCACAACAGATGAACAGTTCAAAAGCATCCTTGGGTTCTGGGGGTCTTATCTTCTGTCTCCTTACAAACATCACGTCAGCTTGCCTTTCATAACCAGGAAATAATTTTCTATAGCCTTCAGCTCCTTTTGCTTTGATCATTCCAAGAAAAGGTTTCCATTTCCAGTGCTTTCTGTCAAATCTCTGTCAGTAGATCCTTCCATCCGGGCACTTTTATGCCAGTCACAATCTTCTGAGGAATCGATTTCTTTGTCAGGTAAGAGATCTAGTTTTCTTCTCTCTGTCAGGGGGATCTGACTATGGATGAATCGGACTCGCCTACCACCTTGGCATTTATTAATGCTGCCATGGAGGCCGAACGGGCCCACGACCCAAATTCCACTTGGCATGCCACGGTGGCATCCATGATTCCAAAGTATCCCTAGCTGGACCCTGAGCTGTCTCCCTCCTCTTTCTCAAAAAGCATTCATTCTGCGGGGAAACATCAAGCAACATGGAAGAAAAATAAAAAAGTGGTGCTCCCGGTTAAACCTGGTCCTCCTCCCAAAGCCATTCATATTAATGGGGCTGTATTGACTGAGCGTATCGACAGTCTCCAAAAATTTGCATTAATTGGGAAATGGTATTTCCCGTATATGGAGGAGGGTGATATGAGGAAATGGCTGGCCGAAAAATGGATCCCCATCATTGGTTATGTCCCGGTTATTTCGCGTCTCATGAAGGAATGGTTTTCCTTCCATTTCCTCAAAACTGAGGATGTGGATTCCATCCTCAAGCGTCCATGGGTCTGTGGTAGAAGCTTCCTCTCCCTGTCGAGATGGTACTTGGGTTTCGACCCCCTGAAGAACACACCAACAAACAGCATGATTTGGGTCAAGCTCCCAAATCTACCTCTCGAACTATGGTCCACAGAAACTCTATCTGACATCGGAAACTCTATCGGAAAATTTGTTTATGTTGATCCATGGTGTCGAGGGGAGCGAGATAAAAGAGTTGCCTGGATATTAATAGAGAAACAATATAAGGGTCACTATCCGGAATATGTTGAGATCTCCTGGAATGGGATAAAAATCTTTCAGAGGCTTGATTTCTGGGGAATCCCATTCCGCTGTTCCAGATGCCATAAAACGGGACATTTAATAAAAAACTGCTGCTTCCGCAAATTCCGAAGATCTAGGAAGCCTTTTTTTACTGAAAAGAGAAGGATGGCCTCGGAATCTTTGCAGGAGAACGTTAATATTTCAGATAGCTACATTAAAAGATCTCCTGGATGTATAAACCCATCTCCCATGTCGGACCCAGGTTTTGGCTCTCCTATCCAGGAGCCCCATGAAGAGAACGTGACTCCCTCTCCCCCAGCTATGAGCTTGGAAGCCTTTGCAGTGGGCTCCCATACCATTCACATCCCATCATCATCCCCGGACCTCCATCCGCCTCGCCACCTTGGCATCCTCCTGAAAGGAAAGGAGCAAATCCCCTCCCCCACTCCTTTTAATTCTCCCTCGGAATCCCCAAAAAATACCATGGACAGTGACCTCGATCTGCTCCTGCATAGAAGCTCTCTGGAACTAGAGCCGCTCACTATCCACAAACCATCCTTTCCATCCATTAGTCCCACATCTGCCAAGAATATAACAGTAAGGAAAAAAGGAAAAGGAAGCTCAAGGCATTTCAGAGGTCGAACAATTGCCTATGATCTTGGCATCACCAATCTGTCCTTAATTGAAATCCCGGTTATGGAATCGGAAATATCACGACCTCTTAGAGCAAGTTTGGTCGGTGAATCTTCAAAATGACTTTTCTCATTTCAATGAACATTCGGGGATTGGGCGCTGGTCCAAAATTCATTGCTCTCAAACATTTCTTCAGAACAGCAAAGCCAAAAATAATTTTTGTACAGGAAACAATGCACTCAAGTAAGGACGCGATTGACTATTTCAGAAGGATGTTCCCGTCATGGTTTATGGTTGCAACTGGGGCGAACGGACTGTCTGGGGGTTTAGCAGTTATGTGGGATCCCATTTGGGTAAAAGTGATAGCCTTCAAATGCTGTGCGGGGATTCTCATTTCAGCATCCTATAGAGGAAATGCTTTAAAGATAAATCTTTTAAATATTTATGGTCCTTGCAAAAACAGGCGTCCCTTTTGGGAAAATATTCTGGCAACAGAAATTCTCGATTTGGAATCATTGATTATAGCGGGTGATTTAAATGTGATTTTGAGCGCTGACGAATGTTGGGGTTCATGCAGGAAAAATGACAAAATGTCCGACTGGCTAAGAACAGAATTTATCAGAAGAAACCTAGTGGACGTTGTTCCGGAACAGATGTCTCCGACATGGGACAATGGCAGGTTTGGTCAGGCCTATATAGCCAAGAGAATTGACCGTTTTATCATCAATGCAGGAATCATCGAAAAGTGGGGTATGCCCATCTCTTCAATAGCAAACGAATTCTCCTCGGACCACAGGCCAATTCTTCTAGAATGGAGGGACTTGGCCATCAAGAAGGGATACTCATTCAAATTTAATAGAGCCTTTCTGAACGACCCCTCTTTCAACAAATCCATTTCCAGCAAGTGGACGGCCTTGCAGGAATCTAACATGGCTATGTTTTCCACTTTCCGGGAAAAAATTCAAGCTCTGAGATTTTCTGCAAAGGAATGGCAGATTCAGAAGTTGAAAAAGGATAAACATGAGCTCTCTTCCATCCAGCTTGAATTGGAATTTCTCATCTCAAATTCCTCCTGGTGCTCCATGTCCTTCGAAAAAAAGAACAAAATCAGGACGCTCATCATGAGGAAGAAAGAACTGCTGCACAAAGAGGAGTTAACCTGGCGTTTAAAAAGCAGAGCGCTTTGGCTCAAAGAGGGTGACCGAAATACAAAGTTTTTTCACTCCTTCGCAAATGCCAGACGGAAGTTGAACTCTATCTGGACGATTCGGGATGGTGGGGGCAATTTTCTTTACTCACAGGAAGATATGGCAAAAGAAGCTACCATTTTTTTCCAAAATCAGTACAAAAGAGGTCAAAGCAGTTTCCAAGATATGTTCTGGGCGGCGGAGTTAGTCCCTGTTATGTTTGATGCAGATGCATATGAGGATTTCGTTAAGCCTGTCACTGAGGAAGAGCTTCTTTCCGCTATGAAATCCTTCAAAAAGGATAGAAGTCCGGGGCCTGACGGATGGCCCATCGAATTTTTTATCCATTTCTATGATTTGTTTAGTTCAAACCTCTTGCGCATGGTAGAAGCATCCCGTATGTCGGGGAATATCCACAGTGCTTTAACCTCCACTTTCATCGCCTTGATTCCCAAGAAGCAAGGATCTGCCTCTCTCCATGATTATCGCCCTATTTCTTTATGTAACTCTTTGTTCAAGATCATATCAAAAATCATAGCGGAAAGACTAAAACCCACGTTAAATCAATTCATCTCCAGAAACCAACATGCTTTCCTAAAAGACCGAAACATCTGGGATGCTGTTGCAATGACCCAAGAATGTTTATTTTCCATGGCGACGAACAATTCAGAGGCGGCAATCTACAAGATCGATCTAAAAAAAGCTTATGATTGTGTGGACTGGAGTTTTCTTCGAATTTTGCTGGCAAAAATTGGTCTCAGATCCAAAGGTATTGAATGGGTAATGGCCTGTGTAGAAAATGTGCACTTCTCTGTTATCATTAATGGAATTCCATCCTCCTTTTTCAAAGCCGAGAGGGGGCTTCGCCAGGGATGCCCTCTCTCCCCACTGCTGTTCATACTAGTCATGAACACCCTCAGCTTACAGATTAATAGGGCGGTTGCGGAAAAGGAATGCCGTCCAGTAAAAATTTGCAAAGACATCTACCTTTCCCATAATTTGTTTGTAGATGATATCCTCATTTTCGCTATGTTATGCAAAAAATCCTGGATCTGCATTTTCAACATCTTGCAAAAATTTCAATCAGCATCAGGTATCCTTATTAACAAGGATAAATCAAAACTGTACCACACGAACTCCAATGAAGATCTCATTTTATGGTTAGCATCCCTGCTTGGCATCGCACAGGAATCGATTGACAATGGTATAAAATACCTAGGTTTCAATTTGAAAGCAAAAGGCTATCGAAAACAGGACTGGTCTTGGCTCATTGATCGTTTTTACTATAGGATATCGAGATGGAAATGGAGATTTCTTTCACTTGCAGGAAGATTTATTCTGGTACAGGCTGTGCTGTCCCAACTGGCAGTCTATTGGGCTCACCTTTACTTTCTTCCAATCTCCATAACAAAAAAAATGTGCTCCCTTGCTGCAAATTTTTTATGGGGTGGTAAATCCATTCAATCTAAAATCCATCTCGTCAAGCTGGAAGATATTACAAGATCCCGGAAAGAAGGAGGTTGGGGCTTATTAGACCTGAAAGTCTTTGGAAAAGCCCTAATATGCAAATCTCTACACAGAGGAATTTTCGGGAATGGCCCATGGAGCAAACTCGTAAACAGGAAATACCTAAAGGGAAAAGGAATTGTGTTCTGGTACAGGAGAAACACCTTGGGAAAAAGGAGAGGCTCAGCTATCTGGATGGGTTTCAGGAAGCTACAGCATTTCTTTATGGAAAATCTGCAATGGAATATCTTCTCTGGAACCAGCATTCATATTGGGTTTGACCGATTATTACATGGCCCATCCACCTTCTTCCCCCTCCCTCTGGCCCACTTCCTCCATTCAAAAGGTATTTTTACCTGGAACAAGCTGATTAAATCTTGGACGCACAGGTCCCCTGTCTGGAACGAAGCTACTGATCTTCACCTTCCTCCATCCCTCTCTCCTCTATGGTCTTCTTTTGTCCAAGGCCTCTCGAATATGGCTATTAAACGCGCTGCTTCCAAGGATTCATTGGTTTGGGCCCTCCCCTAGAAACCCCTTCCCATCTCTGTTAAAAATATTTATGCTGCCTTGACAAACTATCCTGCTTTCCCCTCCCACATGATCTTTCCGCCCCCCCTATGGAAAATCTCTTGCCCGCTCAAAATGGTCCTCTTTTTGTGGCTTGTTTTCTACAACAAGAATCTGACTTGGGAAGTGCTACAGCGGAAGGGTTGGTCAGGCCCGGGGCGTTGTTCTTTGTGCCTTTTGGACTCAGAAACAAATCTGCACTTGTTCTTTCAATGTCCTATAACAACGTCCATCTGGTATGACCTCTCTTTGTCCTTTGGATTTCCTCATCTTTCTTTTTCTTCTGTACAGGATGGAGTCAGATGGTGGAGCTGCCAATCTGTGTTGTGGCGGTCCCTTTTCGCTCACTCTTGCTGGCTCATTTGGAAGTGGAGAAATGCCTCCATTTTTCAGGATACCAGGAGGCCGGTGTCTGCTCTTCTAAGCATTATTAAAGCTACTCATGTTCCCTGAGCTATTGGCATCCTGAATCTTTTGCCATTTGAAGATATGGAGATGAATGAAGAAGAAGGTACCGAGATAGGGAAAGAGGATGCAGGTTTGAAGCTTGATGCACTGTCTGCAATTGATGGAACAGAAAGCAGCAGGGAAGGTGTGAGTCCCGCCGAGTCCGTGGCACCTGCCGAGGATGCGAAGGGAAGGAGAAATGTATCGGAGAATGCTCGCGATCGTGAATTCACAGTTAGAGTTGCCGTTCGTCCGTTCACATACAGGGATCTCCTCAGAGAAACTGTTCTCCTGCGACATGCTCTGGTGGAACACAGAGCCGATACCCGTGAACCTTTAAAATTATGTCGATGCGAAGTGTAAGATGGCAGGTAGATATATGTAGACTAACATTCAGTCTCTGGAAGCTTCATTACCATACCAGGAGGCTGGTGTCTGCTCTTCTGAGCAAGCTACCTATGTTCCCTGAGCTATCGGCATCCTGAATCCTTTTGCCATTTTCAGCTACATCCTTCGAGGACTGGCTTTAGATTTTGGGTTTCTGTATCTGGGTTTTTATCTGTTCTTTTTCCATGACCGAGTATCTGGAACCCTGCGGTTTCGGGGGTTTTTTTTTTCTTCTGAAGAATACACGGAACTATGTCTGTATATGGACTTTATGCTGTTCATGGGGTTTGTTTCTGGGCACGGGCTATCATGCCCCCTTCATGGCCGGGGGTCATATTTCTGTTTGGCTTGAAATTTTTTTTGCCTATATGTCATTGCTTCACGGAAGCTGATCTTATATTCCCTTAATATATAATATCAAAGATTTTTTCTCCTGAAAAAAAAAAATGATTTTCCTAGAGATTTATGTAGTGGAAATGAGAATTTCATAATTTCTCATTTTAAAAATGTAATAAAAAAAATTGGAAAGGGATATCCAAAATTAGAGGATAAGAGATGAGGATTTTCGTGGCCATGGGTAATTATTTTTCCAAAAAACAAACATTTCCAACCATGATTCCAGAATAGTTTGAATGGGATTTATTTCAACGAACACCAGTTTCCAGACTGTCCACGAGAAGGGACATTGTCTGAAAACATGGGCGATACTTTCCTCCGCAACTTGGAATAGTGAGCATCGTGAGGAACCAATGCTAAATTCATCAAAAGAGGATCTTTTATAGCCATACCCCCATTTGAATTTGGAAGTTGGACGATGTTCCAGTTTACTAGGTGAAATCTCTTCTCATTTTCTTCCCGCCTTTCCATAAGAATTTTCTAATAAGTACTCCAATTTAGTTTGCAATGCTTTTACGAACGAGGAGGCTGGTACAAGATAAGTATATTAGGAGTGTTGAAAGGATGGGTCTAATCAAGAAAATTTTCCCTTTCGAGTTAAGCCATTGAGCCCCTTATGCCTGCATTTTATTTTTTACCTTCTAGAGGACATCACTTTAGTCCTCCAAATTTTAGTTTCCTAGCAAGATAGGAATTCCCAGGTATTTACAGGATCTCCATCCAATTTTAGCTGAAAATTCAAGTTGGGAAAATATTTCCTGTAGCACTGTATTTAGGAAATTCCATCCAAATAGTTTACTTTTCTTTTTATATTTAAGGCCTCCTGATAGGTCCAAATATTCATCCAAAATTATTTGGAATTGGGTTTCTATTATTTTTATGACCGCACTCAAAAGTAGAGTATCATTTGCATACTGGGAGTGATTGACCTCTTTAATATTTATCACAATACTTAAACCTAATATACGACCTTCCCTTATTTCCATTTCCAAATTTCTACTAACACTTTCTGTGACCAAGATGTATAACAATGGCGAAAGAGGGAAACCTTCCCTGAGCCCTCTTGAAACTACAAAGAAGCTGGTGGGTCTCCGATTTATAAGAGGGGCTATCCACGATGCTCCAATACATGCCTTGGTCCATTTTACAAATTCTTAACTAAAACCAAGCTTTTCCATAAATAAGAAAATCAAGGAGTGTTTTATATCAAAAGAATTGGCCATATCGAACTTGATGATAATACTTGGCTCACCTCACTCTTTACTTGAATGTATTGCCTCTTGCAGTAGGATGACATTATCCAAAATTTGCCGCTTTTTCATGAAGACACCTTGATTTTCTAAAATTATTTATAGAAGTATCTTCTTTGGCCTATTTGCAATTACCTTTGTGATTATTTTGTATGCCACATTACACAAATATATTGGCCTCAGGTGAGAAAAAAGTTGTAGGCTTTGTTTCCTTGGGAATTAGGGCTAGAAAAGAAGAGTTCATTCCACCTCCCAATTTGTCTTTTCCTTGGATGAGTTGATCATGCGTAGAAGATCCCCTTTGATTAATTTCCAAAAGGACCTGAAAAACCTTATTGTAAACCCATCTGGTCCAGTATCTTTTTCTGGATCAAGTGACCATATGCCTCCTCATCTATATTCTTGTAGATTTGTTGATTTTCTAAATTTGAAACAATTGATGGGATACAGGAAAGGAAGTTGCTAGGTCCCTATAATACTGGTGTATTCCCCCATTATTATTGTCATTGTATCCCTTATTGTTATTGTTGTGCCCATGTTGTCCCCATATTGTTATTATTGTGCCCCATAGAAGCCCACTATTGTTATTATTGTGCCCTTACATTATTATTGTTATGCCGACGCTGATTATTTTGTCACCCCTTAGACTCCTATATATTGAAAAGAGGTTTTTTCATTTGAATCATCCAAGAATTGTTCATTTGTGTAATGTAAAGGAGGTTTTGCCCCTCGAAGAGAATAATTTTGAAGTCGTTGATCTATCTTTTCTATCTTTTTGTGAGGTTTGAATTCTAGGGTTTCGCTGCATCAAACAGGTCCTCATAGAATTTTCGCTATAATTTTTTTTCTACGAAGCTTCAGAAGCTGAAAAAAACATATTTGAGACAAAATCTTGATGAATGTCGTGGCCGAATTTCAGATCTTGTCTCGCAATATTTTCATAGATATTATCTAAGGAAGTTATGGTTTTTGCAGGTTCTCGAATTCCATCTGAAACAGGTGATCTTGGGAAAATCGTCATAACTTTCTCTCTGAGCATCAGATTGGAATTTCGTAAAAAGTGACCAAAAGAGGACATAATTTATTTTGTTGGGTATCATTTTTAGGTCTGAAGGTCAAAATAGTGACACGTTACACTTCGTACAAGTTCTCTCTACTGAACTAGTCTATAATCAGGTCATTGTGGGAGATTGGGCATAACGCTTTCTTGGAGAATCCAATATCGATTAGACTTGTGGGGTTGAAAAGAGGACTCATAGGGCTACCATAGAAAGAAATTTAAGACCTTGGAGATCTGCCATTACAGAGATACAACAGATTCAATATCGAGAACCTACAAAGAAAAAAAAAGGTGTGTATTTTTTTAAAAATTTGTATAAGTTTTGTTTGAAAAAATAATTTGAAGTGATTCAAAGGGAATAGTGAAGAATAATACTCATTAATTGATGCCCCATAGAAAGAAAATGGAAACACCCATTAAGAAACTCTAAAGTTCTACTATGACGTAGAAGAAGAAGAAATGCAACATGATATATCAAAATTACGAGACCAAGTGCAACAATTTTCGCTCTCACAAAGAGTAACCAATAATGAAATGGAAGCTAAGATGAGATGGTTTGAAGAATAGCTTAAAATCAGACATGGAAGGATTGAAGAATGGCATGAAAGCTATTATGGATTACATGAAAGATAATATGGTTGACATGAAAGATAATATGGAAGATTTTAAGAATGGTTTAAAAGCAGACATGGAAGGTTTCAAAGAAGGTTTTACAAGGTTGCTACAAGAAATGCTTCCTAATGGTGAAAATGTATTAGATGAAACTCATGATGAGAACAAAATAAATGTTAATAATGATTTCATAGACTCTAAATTTGGATCGAAGACCCACCATGTTCCAAAGATCGATATGACGAAGTTTGATGGCAAGGATCCCGTAACGTGGATACTACAGATGGAGCAATATTTCGATCTCCATAATATGAAAACATACAAAAGGTATGCATTGCAACTTTATATTTGGAACCCAATCAGTTTGCATGGTATTGATGGATTTTTTCTCGTAAAAAAAAGTCACTTGGTCAATTTTTACGGAGGAAATGATGACACATTATGAGGATACAAAGAGCAACACCTTCTTTAGTCAATTGATAATTCTCAAACAAAAGAGTTCATTGGTGGAGCACATTGAGGACTTCCAAAAATTGAATATAAGGGTAAATGATATTCTAGAGGAGCATAGGATTTATGTGTTCATAGGGACCTTAAAGGATAACATCCAACATTAGGTTCGCTTTTGGGAACCGGATTCATTGGAAAAGGCATTCAAGTTGACAAGAAAAATTGAAAGCAAAATTATGGAAAAAAGGAAGCCTACCACTCACAACTATAAAGATGGAAGTGTTGCTGCCTCTAGCCTTCCACAACCTACAAGTTTGAAACCACAACATTTGGAAGAAAAAGAGCAAAATGGCCTTGTTATAATTGTGATAACAAATACACTAAAGGTCATAAGTGTGTTGAGAAGAAATTATTTTACATAGATTGTGAAGAGGAGGAAGAAAAAGAATAAGAAATGTTAAAAGAAGAGGATATACACTAGGAACCAACCCTAGAGAAAGAAGAAATGAATTCGACCATATCTTGTAATGCATTGGCAGGAATTACCACTCCTCAAACTCTCAAGATAGAAGGACATATCAAGAAGAAAAATGTAATAGTGTTGATTGATTCGGGTAGTACTCATATTTTATTCATTGTAAGATAACCAAGGAAATGAATTGCTTCATATGTCTAGCCCCAGGGTGTCAAGTGATGGCTGCAAATGGAGGAACCATAAAATTCTCTAGAAAGTGTCATAATATCATGTTATCCACAGGAGAATATGTATTGATAGTCCAATTCTTTCCATTCCAATGGGTGTTGCTGATGTTGTACTAGGAGTCCAATGGATATAATCTTTGGGTACAATAGCTTTTAATTTTCAAGAACTTTTCTTGAATTTTTTTTGGGACGGAAAGGAAGTGGAATTAATGGGTATCGCAGGGAAACCAGGAAAGATGATGATCTCTAACGACATGAAAACTTCTAAATAAGGAACAACGGGGCATAATTGCACAATTATGTTCACTAAAGGTTCCCACATCGAAATCATATATTTCTCCAGATCTCTAAAAAGCCTTGGACAATCATTCTAAGATATTTGAGACTCCCAAAGGCCTCCCACCTATTCATGATCATGACCATGCTATTCATTTGATTCCAGGAAGTGTTCCTCCAAACATAAGACCTTACAAATATACCTATGCCCAAAAGAGTGAAATGAATGTATGGTTGCAGAAATGATAGAGGATGGTATAATTCAACCTAGTCAAAGTTCTTCCTTTGCTCCCGTAGTATTGGTGCATAATAAGGATGGATCATGGCACATGTGTCCGAATTATAGGGAGCTCAACAAGCTCACTATTAAAGATAAATTTCCCATTCCAATCATTGATGAATTATTAGACGGATTACAAGAGAAATTTACTTCACCAAGTTGGATCTTCATTCGGGATATCATCAAAACAGAATGAAGACTGAAGACATTCCAAAAACAACATTTAGAACTCATGAGGGTCATTATGAATTCTTGGTCATGCCTTTTGGCTTTACCAATGCACCTTATACATTTCAAGGTTTGATGAATTCCATTTTCAAACCCTTCTTTAGAAAATTTGTGTTAATATTTTTTTTATGAAATACTAATCTACAACAAGTCTTGGAAGGATCATGTTCAACATGCTGAAAGGGTTCTCAAACTATTGGATGAGAAACAATTAAATGCAAAAACCTCCAAATGTTTCTTTGGAGTACAGGAGGTGGAATATCTAGGTCATATTGTATCTCATGAAGGTGTTAAGGTAGACCCTAGAAAAATTAAAGCCATTAAGGAATGGAAAATTCCCACATCCATAAAGCATCTTCGAGGATTTCTCGGGTTGATAGAGTATTATCGCAAGTTTGTTAAGAATTATGGGAGAATAACAACACCTCTAACAACATTATTGAAGAAAGATGCATTTTCTTGGACTCCAAAGCAACGATGACCTTTGAACATCTTAAATAGGCAGTGTGCCAAGCACCGGTATTAGCTACTCTAGACTTCACAAAAACCTTTATTGTGGAATGTGATGCCTCAGGAAATGGAATTAGTGTTGTTTTAGTACAAGAAGGAAGACCCATTGCTTTTGAAAGTCATCCAATCAAAGGAAAGTATTTACACAAAGCTATTTATGAAAATGAAATGTTGGCAATACTACATGCACTTAAGAAATGATGACCTTACCTAATGGGAAGACACTTCAAGGTAAAAACAGATCATGATAGTCTTAAATACTTTTTAGAACAAATATTATCTTCAGAAGAACAACAAAAATGGGTCACAAAGATGTTGGGTTATGACTTTGAAATCATTTACAAAAAATGGAAGGAAAATGTTGTTGTAGATGCACTCTCAAGAAAGGATGAGGATGTGGAAGCATTGTTTTGTGCCATTTCTATTATCCAACTAGAGTTAATAAACGAAGCAAGGGATGAATGGAAGAATGACGAAGAAGTGTGAGCACTCATTTAAAAGTTGCAACAAGATCCCAGTACATTTGACACATTTAGCTGGAAAAATGATTTGTTATGGTACAAAGATTTCTTATACTTCTGTAAGAATTCCCAACTCAAACAAAAAATTCTTCTTGAATTGCACACCTCTCTGTTAGGAGGGCACTCAGGATTTTTAAAAACTTACCACAGGGTTAAGAAGGATTTTTGTTTGGATGGCCTTAAATTTGATATTCAAAAGTTGGCGGAATGTTTTCTTTACCAAGAAAATAAAGTTGAAACAATTACACCCCGGGTTTGTTACAACCTTTATCCATTCCAAGTCAACATTGGGAGGAGGTTTCAATGGATTTTATCACAGGTCTACCCAAATATGAAGGAAAGAGTGTCATCATGGTGGTAGTTTATAGACTTACCAAGTATGCACACTTTTGTGCATTATCTCATCCATTTAAATCCAATACAATTGCTACTGCATTTATGGAAATAATACAAAATCTACATGGAAACCCAAAGATTATTTTAAGCGAAAGAGATCTCATTTTCACTGGAAAATTTTGGATGGAATTATTTTCTTGTTTGGGTACTCAGTTTTCTCATGGCTCATCTTATCATCCTCAATCTGATGGGCAAACTGAGATAGTTAAAAAATGTTTGGAAGGATATCTTCGTTGCTTTGTAACTGATAAACATAAACAATGGGTCAAGTGGTTGCCTCTGGCTGAATGGTGGTATAACACTTCCTTCCATACTATAGCAAAAATGACCTCATTTATGGCACTTTATGGATATCATCCACCGTCCATCACATCATCTTTAAGAGAAATTCTAAGGTTCAAGCAGTGGAAGATCACATCGAGCATCAAAAACAAGTTCTTCAACTCTTAAATGATAACCTCACTTTGGTGCATAATATAATGAAACAACATGCAGATCAACATCGCAACAAAATAAGTTTTGATGTAGGTGACTGAGTATTTCTACGATTACAACCATAATTTTTTTTTTCCTCAAGCAAGATAAGAAGGATAATAAATTATCACCAAAGTATTATGGTACGTACAAGTTGTTGCAAAAGATTGGTACTATGGCATACAAATTAGAGCTTCCTGCATCTTCCTTAGTGCACCCAATTTTCCATGTTTCATGCTTAAAGAAGGTTATAGGTGATAAGATCCCTGTTCAAACAATATTTCCAGAATTTGACGAGGAAGGAAAAATCATATTGGAACCTGAAGTAGTCACAGAAACAAGAAATCGACAGCTAGGAAATCAATCAATTTCAGAGTATCTCATCAAGTGGAAGAATTTACCCGTTGAATATTCCACATGGGAGGATGAAAATTCTATATAGAAGCATTCATGTTGGCTCTGATTATATTGTGACCCCTTAGACTCCTATATATAAAAAGGAGGTTTTGTCATTTGAATCATCCAAAAATTGTTCATTTGTATAATGTAAAGGAGGTTTCCACCTCGAAGAGGCTAATTTTGAAGTCGCTGGTCTATCTTTTCTATGTTTTTGTGAGCTGGTTGCATAACAAAAGTTTTGCACTTTGGTCAAATCAAACTGGTTGTCTTCATAATACAATGCTTGAAAATGTGTAAATGCCTCTTATTTGATATCATCAACAGAAGTAATTTTGGGTCGCCTTTCTGAAACTACCTCTCTAACCTGATTGCAAATATCCCTTGCTTTGGATTGCTTACGAAAGAAATTCATATTCTAGTCCCCTTCTTACAACCAGGTACCTTGAATTTTTTTATTTTTTTTTATTTTCTATTTTCTATTTTTATTTTTATTTTTTTATTTATTTATTTTTTTTTATTTCATTTTTATTTTTTATTTTTTTTTTTTGTATTTTTTATTTTTTATTTTTAATTTATTATTTTTTTTTTTTTTTCACTAGAAAAATCGTAATCTTTCGTTAATTTTGAAAAATTACATGTTGTAGATGCTATTTGCATATGCTGTATCCTTCTTGCCACTAAGGGCTCTATCAAAAATTTTCAGTTTGTCAAAAACTTGTGCTACTTTGAGCTTTCATCACCATGCAGGGTGTTCAGTTAGTTTCTGCTATGGAGAAAAATAAAAAGAGTCTGTTATATGGATGTACATATGCCACGTAGGGAAATGTCTTTGTTGAAAGTAACTGCTTAAATATATAGCCTGTAAATTATATATAGAGTTTTCCAAGCATGTTCATAAAAAATTTACAAAAAAAAAAAGAGTAATCATGGGATTTCTGCCCTGTGGTAGATTTGATCAATATAAGGCCAATGGTAGTAATGATATTCATTTGACCCTCGCTGTTCTTGGATCATCCACTCTCCTTGGGGAAGTGCCATGGCCTCCTTGGAAAGCCCGTCAGCACAACTATTATGTTCCCTGTAAATGTGATTGCATGAGATAATGTTAAACTGTGCCTTGAACAAATTCACTTCATCCAAAATATTACTGAGTGTGTGAGAGTGAAAAACAATAATATTATTGAACCAATTTACTATGATCTTTGAGTCACCATAAATGTTTAGATTTATGCAATTATGATCCAATGAGAAATGCAGAAGATGACGGAGAGTAATGAGTTCTGCAATATTGTTTGTTCCATCGCCCAATCCCATCTTTACTTTGTAGAAATGTTGATCATTTATGTAAAGTATAAAGCCACCACCACATCCATGGTGTTGTGCAGCACCATCAAAGAATGCCGAAGGTAATTTTTTTTTTATAGGTGCTGGATCGGGTGGCCTCCAGGGTCGAGGATGATGAGGTTCAGGCAGCTCGTTATAAGCAGATGTAATGTGGATAGTGATGTGAGGTCAACACACAGGTCTGTTATCAAATATAACACGATTCCGGGCCAGCCAAACATGCTAGCTGATGATAAGGGGTAGACATAGTAATTTAGAGCCCTGATGTTGATTACACTAGCTTTCCCATGCTTGACCAATATCTTCACCTTCTTAGTGCCCGGAAAAATGAATGGACGTGGAGATATTTTGCCAAAGATTGATCAGGGAAGTGCATTTAAGAAATATATGGAGAGTCAATTCTGACGAATTATTGCATAAGACACACCAGTGTGGACCATGAAAGGATCGATGGGTGAGAGATTCTCTTATGGGGACTTTATCTCTGAGAATACACCAAAAGAAAAGTCTAGTCCTTGGAGGTGATGTTAATTTCCATATACGCTTCCACCAGAAAGTGGTCTGCTTCGGTTGCTTGTGAGAGATTAGGTTGAGGTATCTGGTCTTTGGGGAGTATATGCCATTCTCCTCTAGACACCAGACAAGTTCATCAGGTCCATCTTTTATCCTGATGTGAGATTCACATAATGCAGTGATGTATTCTTGGCATTCCTGTTGCCATTGAGGGGGTATATCAAGATGCTGGGCATATTTCCATCCTTGAGAGAAAATATTGGTGTTCCGTGGGTCCACAATATGTGATATCACCTTGATCTCATGAGAATGTATATAATGAATGAGGTCTCGTGACAACTAATATCTACCACCACCACCAATCCAAGGATCCAAACCAATGTGAGCCTTTGATCCATTGTTTATTCTCCAAACGAGGTTGTCCCTGATGCTTGGTAGGGAGTGTAGGAGTGCCTTCCACACATATGAAATACTAGATTTAGGCCAGCTCGGCCTACGGACCCAGTCCATGATTTTTTGTGGCCATATATACTTATGATATGAGATAGAAGTCCATAGATTCCGTCCAGTCAGAAGAGTGCATCCCATTTTTGCAGCCAGGGCTAGTGCAAAGAGGGGAAGGTCTTTTAGTCCCCAGCCTCCCCATTTTTTAGGTAAAGCTATCTTGTTCCAACTAGCATAGGCAAATATCTTTTTGTCTTGGTGGCCATTCCAAAGATATTTGTTACAAAGCTGTTGTAATCGGGCCATAATGTTCCTGGGGATCCATGCAAGTGCCATCCAAAATACAGGGGTGGCCTCAAGAACTGATTTGATAAGACCTAATCTACTTGCCCTGGATAAGTATCTATGACTCCAGGTTGAAAGCCTTTTTTCCAGTTTGGTGACAAGCCAAACCCAATCTGCGATTTTCTGACTGAGAGGCTTTATCCAGAAACCCAAGTATTTGAAGCCCCTATCCAAGGGTTGATACAATAAGGGAAGTGCTGTTGGGCAAGTTGTGACTCCTGCATGGAAGTGAGGGCTAAGGTGATGGTAGATTTTGCATAATTTGCTTGCATACCAGTGGTCGCCGAGAAAAGGGAGAGAATTTTGGAAAAAGTGAGAGAGTCCCGAATGTTCCCATCCAGGAATATGAGAACATCATCCACAAATAGGAGGTGAGTAAGAAAACAGGTATCAGATATCTTAAGGCCCCAAAGGTTTCCATCTCTTCTGGCAGAAGTGAGCAAATAACTAAGCCCATCCATGACAATCAGAAAGAGAAGGGGGATAGAGGGCAGCCTTGTTTGAGCCCCCTCTCAGCATGAAAAAAAATGGGAGGCTAATCCATTGATGAGAACACTGTAGGTAGGGGATGTTATATAGGCCATAATCCAAATGATGAAGTCATGTGGGAAGCCCAAGTGGATGAGAAGCATCTTAATGTAGAGCCAACTGACACGGTCAAAAGCTTTTTCCAAATTGATCTTTAGGATAATGCCCTTTAGATGTTTTGTCCAGATCGAGTGGATGGCCTCTTGGGCCGAGCCAATGGCTTCATGTATCTGGCGATGCTCAAGGAAGGTGAATTTCTGAGGGGCAATATGTCGGGATAAAATGGGGCGAAGACGATTAGCAATGACCTTGGAGATAATTTTGTATAGACAATTGCACAATGAAATAGGCCTGTAGTCATTGAAAGAGGAGGGAGTATCAGATTTCGGAATGAGGCCTATAAAGGTCGAATTAAAAATATTATATAGAGAACCAGACATTTTGCATTGTTCCACTACTTTCAACAGATCATTCCCCAAAAGTTCATAGAATGTGAGATAGAATTCTATGGTCCACCCATCCAATCTAGGATTCTTGTCCTTTTTGAACCATTTCAACGTTCCTTCAAGTTCGCCTATAGTAATAGGAGCAATTAACTCCTCGGCCTCATCATCATTTACAAATCTGGGAAAATGTCCAGCCACATTGATGATATCGGCCAGATTTGACCCTGGGGGGTTTTTGAAGAGATTCCTAAAATGTGAAGTGCCAAGATGGGAGAGTTTATTAAAGGTATCAGCGACTCCCCCATTAGGTAGAGGTAAGTTCCATATGGTGTTTGATATCTTTATACCTTTTGCAAAATTCTGAAAGAAACTTGTGTTGTCATCACCTACTTTTAACCATATAGCTCTACTTCTGAGGCACAAAGATTCCTCTCTCTCCTTCAGGATCCTAGCCTTTTGGGATTCTAGCTCAATCAAGTGAGTTTTGTCGTCTGCTGAAACAAAACCCAAGTTTCGATCATCAAACAAAGTGCTCAGCTCAGATTCAAGGTGAGTTAAAAGTGATTCCTCCCTCTGATGTTTCTCCTTTGCCCATTTGATAGATAGATGCTTTAGCTGAGACAGGTTATGATAGAACCCCTTAGTCAAGGAATCATACCTATCAATCGGGTTGGTAGCCCAGAATTCCGAGACCATGTTGATGTACTCAGGGTCTTGTAGCTAAACATGGTTAAATTTAAATGGGGCTTTTGGTTTAGGGTGAGGACCAAACACCTCCAGATAAATAGGGGAGTGATCTGAGATGCCCCCTGAGCCAACCCATTGTTTGTAGTGATGCAGATGCTGCATAAGGGGGACCTTCATCAAAAACCTGTCTAATCTTCTAGCAAGTGCAGCTTCGCCCAACCTTCTGTTTCGCCATGTAGCAAGAGGCTTATTCATGGGAACATACACCAAGTTGTGCTTCTCTAGAAGGCTGGTCATGAATCCTATGATAGAGTCCACTTGTGCCAATGACCCCCAAGATTCGCTAAAACCCAAAGAGAAATTGAAATCTCCTCCTAGGATGATGTGATTAGGGGAAAAAATCATAAGATCAAGTAGGTGTTGCCAGAAATTTTCCCTTTGATGGCAGGGACCATAAATGTTAATAACCCTAAGGTTAATACCAAGCTCTGCCTAAAAAATGTCTAAGCCAATGAATCCATGACCACCCCAGGATGCTAAGACTTTGATGGTGTGAGTATTGTATCCAATGGCAAGGTCCCTTGATCGACCCACAGCATCCAGTGCCATAAAATTCCATCCAGGAGATATAGAATTTAGGGAATTGGTGATGAAATCGACCTCACCTAGGGTTTCTTGGAGTAGGATAATGTCAAAAGGTTCTACATCAAAATGTCTGTGCAAGGCTAGTTTCTTGGAGGCACTAGCCATGCCTCTACCGTTGAAAGAGAGACACTTCATGGGGGGACCCTACCTGGGGTGCTCAATGCTCTAAGAACCCCATCTAGAGTGGATTGTTTGCCATAAGCAACCTCTGCCCCTGATTTCTTGATGGCTTTAGAAAGGTCAGATTTCCTCCCCTGAGTAGAAATAATAGCTAAACCAGGTAGGGTGAGTCCCAAACCAGCAAAATGTGCCAAGGTACCTCTAGATAGGGTACAGAGCGAAGGTTATAGTGGTGAGAGGATGAATTCCTGAGAGAATATGGAGAGCTGGAGGATGTGGATTGTGAGTGTAAAGAGGGTGTGGTGGTGGCAATGGAAGGAGGTGTAGCCACAGATCAGTGTGCAACAGAAGTGATAATGGAACAAAATATGAGCATAATGCAATAGAAGAAGGAATAGAGGTCAGAGGAATACCCGATGCTTTTGTGGCTTCAACAGCGGCCTGAGCTTTGGTAAGAGGGGGCGATGGCAATCTATGAGTTGTGTCCATTGTCTTCAGGGAAATTTTGCTGACTGGAGGGATAGAACCCGGAATAGTTGAGCGATTTAGAGCCGACGAGTCAATCCTTGTAGATGTAGGAGGTGCTTCGGAAGATCCTCTGTTTTCTTGATGAGTGGGCAATCTTTAAAAATGTGTCCAATCCTATGACATCTCCGACAGCGGAAGGGAACTCCTTCGTAGTCTAGGATCTGAACCCTGGTGTATTTCCCCCATTGAAGAGTGATTTTCTCTTCCAAACCCTCGCGAGTATCCAAATGAACCAGAATGCGAGCTAGGGTTCTGTTCTTTGACTACACAAAAGTTCGATCATGGTCCAGGTAGGTGCCTAGGGAATTTCCAATTCTGATGAAAACCTCCTCGCACCAATACTATAATGGAAGCCCTGGCAAGTATACCCAGAGTGGCCCTGCCCCTATTTGATCCCTCTCTAGGTCGAAGAGGGGGCTCCATCTCTTTAGGAGTACCAGAGCCATCTCAATGTGCCAATACCTTGCGAGGACCAGGTCTGTGTAGTTTTCTTTAGCGAAATTTAGGGCGAACCAACCTCTGGGTAAGACTTGCACCTTAGGCAGATCCTTGAGCATTCCACCCCATATCTCGCGGACCCATAGGGTGAGTCTGGCTGCAAAATATTCTCTGCCTCGAACGTGTCCAACTAGTATAGTGCTTGCCATATATGCAACTTCCCCAATAGCCGAGGTCTCTCCAAACCGAATGATGATGTCCTTTGAAGTCGCCTTCACACACTTTGTCTTTCGCTTCCCAGTACGAGGGGCAGATGGATGATCCGCCAACGGATCAGGTGAACCTTCCAAAGAGGAATGGTTCACAAGCTTGACTTTTACAGTAGGGGTCTCAAAGCATCCTGATGGAGAGTGCGTTGAAAAGAGAGGGTTTGGAGCCTCAGACGCATGAATATCTTCAGACGACGCAGAGAAAAAGGTCGAGATGGATGGATGGAGATGATCTGTTTATGGATTTGGGTCAAAAGAGGGTGAGGGAGGAGTGTTAGCTATAAGAATGTGAAGAGTACCAGGAGATAACGAGGGGAAGTCTAGAGTTAGAGATTCAATAGAAAGCAACCTGATAAACAGAGGCGTAGTACAGTGTCCTGGAAAGGAAACCACCGGTGCGAAGTAGACGGAGCAGGATCGGACGGGAGGGTGGAGCCAGATGTCGGGAAAGAGAGTTTAGGGTTTTCGAAAATGACACAGTCGGGGAAAGGGTCCTCGGAATAATCGAGCTTCTCGACATCCATAGAATCGCCCATGGTGCTAGCAGTAACCATTGGCAGCGAGAGATAGGCACGACTGCAACAGACACGGAGAGAGAACTATCGGTTTCCAGGTACACAACTCCAGATGCCTGCAAAGGGAATCTGCAGTAAATCCTAGGGTTTTACCCTAAACCCTTACGAAGTTTACCTCAACCAGGTACCTTGATATTTCAACCTCTAGTACTCTTCTTCCTTTCTAGCGAATGCTTACATTTTTTTACATAATTCCTTCTCTTTTTCGATATGTGATGCTTCCACCACCCTAGATTCCATTATATATTGATGTTGCTCCAATTATTTGGATGTTTCCTATTATCATGTTTTGGAGGTTTGAAATTTTCTTTAGCCAAAGATTTGAGAGCCTCTTTTTTACCGCTTTTAACTTTGACTCCCATACATAGGATAAAGAACCCTCTATTGGAGAGGTCCATGCCTGGGTAATGAGGTCAATGACTCCTCCTTTGATCCAATTTGGGTTATAATGGAAAGGAATGGACCCTCAGTGGGACTAAAGGAGAAATATATCTAGTATGGTTGCAATATATCCATCCCCTGTTCTTCTATTCGACCAAGTGAACTTCCCTTTTTTATACCTGCAAAACGTAGGTTATATTGTTTTTTATTTTGGTAAAAAAACTTTGAATTTCAATTAGCTTTTAAACATATTCTATGAAGTTGATTAAAGTTTCGAAAAAAAATAAATATTAAAATGAATATTTTGAAAACTAAAAAATAACTTTTAATTCTTTAAAATGTAAATTGATTTTTTTTCTAATGGGTTGATGACTAATTTTATGTGGTTTTAAATTGATTTGTGAGATATAAAAATTATGTTAAAAAATAAAAATAAAAATATAAAAAAAAAGTTTCTTTTCGCCGAATGTCATAATAATGATTGTTATTGCAATATTATCATAACACAATGCCATGTGGATAACTTCCCACCAGAATTCAAGAAAGTATTACATAAAAAAATGGATAGAAACAAGATGTAAACAAGTGTAATATGAAGCTTATTAAACTCTTATTACGTTACATTTTTATATTAGTTTTTAATATTCTATTACTTTAATATTATATTAAAATGTGTTTAATATATATATAGATATATATATATATATATATATATATATATATATATATATATATATATATATATATATATATATATATATATATGAAGAGGTCAAATTTAAAGCCTAAGTTGAGGTTGAAAAGGGCATAGCATAGAGGAGTTTTTGGTGGCTTGTTTCCATTAGTTACATAAAGAAATCCTCGTGATGATTAGAAGTGTAGATTAAAATATGAGAAAGAGGATTAATGGAGGCTTCACAACTAGGATAAGATTGATATCTTTGTATATGGAAAAGGAATTAAAGTCGAGTAGCCTTCTTGTATATAAACTCCTCTACAAAATACTAAGACAAACATCAAAACTTAAATTATGCAAAGGATCTATGTTGGTGAAGTAAGCGGACTATAATTCCCTCATTTATGGATCACTACATCAGATAAGAGAACCACCCTTTACAAGGGAATCACTATGTAGGATTTTTTCCATAAAATAAAGGGTTGAGGGATAAAGAGAACCAACCGATATGATTATGAAACCACATAATGATCATAAATATATTATGAAGCAAAATCCTAGCTAGGCCACAACATGAAAGAAAAATGCATTGCAATTCTCGATGTGTTGGATTAAGGGGCTTGGACCAAGGTTCAAATTGTATTGCACACCAACAAAACCCTCAACCACTGGCCCTTTTGGCAACGAACTGCAAGTAGATAATAGTCTCACCTGAAGAAGTTATGGGAGTTTGCAGAACCAAGTTTATGCAGCTAGAGGGATTTGTGCATTGTGGCATCTATGCATTTACTTATGTTTTATACCTATCTACAACTTCACATATATAAATAACTTTGTGTTGATGATTTACTTCACAGGTTTTCACTTATCACATAAACATATCATAGAATATTATAACATGTATCCTTTCGCATAATTCAGTAAAAAGCACGCATAAAAGTATGTATAAAAACATATAATGAACACAAATACACAAGAC
Organism: Pinus taeda; assembly: GCA_000404065.3. Taxonomy (NCBI): domain Eukaryota; kingdom Viridiplantae; phylum Streptophyta; class Pinopsida; order Pinales; family Pinaceae; genus Pinus; species Pinus taeda. Next base: position 518,208 of record APFE030623368.1, read on the forward strand.
TTTGCCAAATCTTCTTCTTCTTTATTAAGATGGATCTTTCAATACATACACATGACATACACTTATTCGACCTACACAGCTAGCTGCAGCTGGTCTGCACTCAGCTGCAGACTCTTCCAGGCCTCTGTGCACTCAGCTACGTAGCCTTCCCTTAAGGCCCAAAATATAGACTAAAGACAGAAGATATGACTAATTCATCAACATTAGATCTGACTTCCCTTCGAAAAAGTATTACATCTCCTTAAATAGATTCCGTTACTACAAAAATATGGTCCACATACTATGGATGTGACAAAACAATGAACTAACACCCAATGTCTGTTACAAAATAAGGGGATTTGACCCAACCCAAAGCCCCTAGACACTGTGTGATGAAAAGAACTTGGTGGGCTCCGCTCCTCAAAATTCGGAGTCTTTGACCAAAACTGGACCAAGTTGGGTTGCGCCCAATAGGCCCCAAAAAGCCCCCAACACTCACATGTGACTCATCCCAAGTCACTCAGCTACGGTTCCCTTAATCTTCGCTGCAATACCATTGTAGATTGCATTGTATTGTTGGAGTATTTCTGCTACTTGTTTCTCCTTTAGACGTACCTCCTCCAACAATGCCTCTGTAGTTGGACCAACAATGTTCTGCATTACTTCTTTCTCCCTTTCCTTTAACTCCTTGAGCTTTCCATCCATTACCTACGAAAGTTGAATGGCCTCATCCTGCCAATGCTGATTCCTCTCTTGCAAGATCTGGTCCTTCCTCCGAAGATCTTCTCTTTGTTGGGCGCAACCAAACTTGGTCCAATTTTGGTCAAAGACTTTGCATTTTGAGGAGCAGAGTGCACAAAGTTCTATTCATCACGCAGTGTCTAGGGGCTTTGGGTGGGTCAAATCCCCTTATTTTGTAACAGGCATAGGGTGTTAGTTCATTATTTTGTCGAATCCATAGTATGTGGACCATATTTTTGTAGTAATGGAATCTATATAAGGATATGTAATACTTTGTCGAGGAGAAGGAAGTCATATTTTATGTTGATGAATTAGTTATATCTTTTGTCTTTAGTTTGTATTTTGGACCTTAAGGGAAGGCTCCGCAACTGAGTGTGCGAAGGCCTTGAAGAGTCTACAGCTGAGTGCGTAGACCACCTATAGCTGGGTGTGCAGGTCAAAGAAATTGTATGTATTGAAGATCCATCTTAATAAAGAAGAAGAAGTTTGGAAAAATATTGTGTATCTACATTTATTATCCGTGTTTATACATACTATTATGCATGCTTTCTATTGAATTACGAAAGAATTATGTTATACTATTTTCTGATATGTTTATGCAATAAGTACAAATCTGTGAAGTAAAGCATCAACACGAAGTCTTTTATGTATGTGAAGTTGTAGATAAGTATAAAACATAAGTAAACACACAGATACCACAACACACATATCCCTTTAGCTCCAGAACCATAGTTCTGCAACCTCCCATAACCACTTTGGGTGAGACTGCAATTTGCTTGCAGGTCATTGCTGAAAGGGTTAGTGGTTGAGGGTTTTGTTGGTGCACAATACACTCTGAACTTGGGTGAAGCACCCCTTAAACCAACAAATGGTTCCATTGCTGGGATACATTTGAGGGATATGTTTTGGTGTTTGTCGAAGAAAGAAATCAAAGAGTGGGTTGAACATAAAGAAAGAGAATTTGCAGAAAAAGAGAACAAAAACCCTCGACTATCGATTGAGGACTGGTTGCAGAAGTATATCTTCGAAGATAAATAAAAAATATTCTTTGGTTCATTCCACATTGAACTATATGAGTGGGTATCAAAGTTGACCGAGCATAATACTTGTTTCAAAAATGACAAACCTAAGGAGTGGAATCCTGAATTGATACAACGACTCAAGAACGCCAATAAAAGGATCTCAAGAGTTGTTGATTTATGGATTGATAGCATTTTGGGAGGATTTGTCACTAAGTTCGTGTAGATTCGATCATGTCCTATAACGAAGCTGAACGAATATTTTTCATAGGACTATGAGGTAAGTTCTTAGGATCTATTAATCTCTGGATTAAGATGTTGTTGTGTGAAAAGGGGATCTTACAAACGCAATCAAATTAATGTTTGGGTGAAGAGGGAATAAGTCTAAACAAAGAACAGGGTCTACGTGAAGTGGAAAATGGTATAGATTAGATCGCGAACTGAATAAATTTATCGAGATTGATTATAGCCCCTTGTTAGGTGGATGTGAGAGTGAAGAAGAAGGAAGTAATCCCACAACCCCGAGGCATTCCCCCTCCCATCTTGAAGGTGCGTCGAAGTTATGAGTTGAGAAAAATTAGGGCGTCTTTGGGTTTCCCCATCCATATAATCCCCTTACGCCCCATCCCCCTCCCCATAATTCCCCTACACCATCTCTCCCTCCCCCTCCACTTAGCTCCCGAGAATAAAAATGGCCAATGACATTAAGCTACATATATTTAAAGGACTTGCATGAGAGGATCTTGACTAGTTCTGGTTTGTAGTTGATGCATTATGGAAATCAAGACAAATCACTGACGAAGATGTAAATAAGGTGCAACTTGTCATGAAGTTGCGAGAAAGAGTGATGACATGGTACATGAAGTACTCTCGGACTAATTTGGCTGCTTTGTTGGATGATATTAAGAAAGCGCTAGTATCAAAATTCAAGAATCCGAAGTCAGAATCACAGTGCAGCACGAAGCTGTAGGAAATCAAACAGTCGGATACTAAGTCTGTGTGGGAGTTGGATCAACAATTCAAGGTGTTAATGGGACATGTAAGCTTTAACATACCTAAAAAACAACATAAAGAGTGTTTTATAGCCACACAAATACCACATATTAGGTTACCCTTGACACAACAGAAGATTTGACTCAAGCTGAAGCATTGGAGATTGCGATGAAGGTGGAAGCTTAGCCGATCGGAGATACTCATGTAGGAGTACAACATATTCAGATCTAGCTAGAAAATTTGACCTCAAAATTGCAAGATCTCAAGAAAGGTAAAGAAACAATATTATAAGTATGGTGTACAAAATGTAAAGCAGAGGACCATTATAAGGATCAATGCCCGATGTTAAGAGATTATTTGGTAAGTGGAGCACCTAATCCAATAAACCCAAGATCAATTTTGTGGTGCGATATTTGTATAATGAGAGGCTAACGTCTCTCTAAATATTTGTATTTATTACAGAAGTACATACAGACCCCAAGCAGTTTTTTTGCAACTTTTGTAAATCAATAGGCCATGATGAGATAAATTGTCGAAATTATGAATTGATGATGGAGCGCATTGACAATGCTTATAGAATGCGAGTTGAAGGACATACACACGAGGAGCCAGAACAACATGTTGGTTGAGGAGGTTTCAAAGGATGAGGAGGAGGAGGAGGAGGAGAGGGAGGAGCTGGTTGAGGACGTGGCCAAATTATCTGTTATAACTGTGGACATGCTGGACACTTCGCAAGAGACTGTCAGAACCCTACAAAAACTTGCAACTACTGTAAGTATTTTGATCATGTGATAGAAGAATTTTTTTTCCTTATCGCAAAGATGCAGGAGGAAAGGAACTAGCAACCCGCAAAAAATCTTCAAATCATGATTGCTGATCCAAGGGAGGATGAACTGCACATCATGATTGTAACAAGAAGCAGAGCTACAACTGGATATGGTAAATTCAATGGGAAAAAGGAGGCTGAAGCTACATGGGTAAGAAAAACAATTGAAAAATCCTCTGCATTTGATATTCAGAAGGAAAAGCAAGTATTCATGGAGGCAAGGTGAAGCTTTATGGATGATGGGGTTTCAACCTATACTGCGTAGCCAACACAAACGAATAACTGCAAGATAGTACCAGTTGCGATACAAGATGTGGATCCAGATATTTTGAAGTCTTTTCTACAGGCTTGCATGAAATTGTTAAGAAACGAAAAAGCTGTAGAAGGATTGCAGGAATTGATAAACTCTTTTTCTTCTAAGGAAGTACCACAGAGTGATATGCACATTGTAAACAACCTACATCGACACAAGAAGAGGAATGGAAAATAAATGAGGCTTATTACACAGATTGGAGAATATGACATGGATCAGGTTATCTTGGATCTAGAATCAGATGCCAATACCTTACCGAAGTAGACTTGGGAATTGATGGGTAAGCTGAAGCTGCAATGGTCATCGATCCAGCTAAAGATGGTGAACCAAAAATGTTAGAAAATTATGTATTAGAGAGAAATGGAACACATAAAATATTGCATAAACAAAAACACAGAAAATGCATAAAACAAGAGAGACACAGATATACGTGGTTCACCCAAATTGGGCTACCTCCACGGAGAAAAACCCAGTCTTTCCTTTTATATTATCTAGCAAAATGAAGAGATATAACCTACAACAGATCTGTTGTAATTTCCTTTTCACTCTCACATATTCTCCTCTCTCTTCCTCACTTAGAATACACATATGCAAAACCACAATACAATTCCATCATATATAGAGAGGGGTTGCCTTCTACGGAAAAAACCCTAAATTAAACATAATTTTTACGTCAAATCATCCGCCTAATGAACGACTCAGATTGACTAAATTACAAAATTTTACAAGGCAATTTTACATCATTTTTTTAGCTTCGAGGGCAGTGCCCCTGAACCCCTGCTAAGTGGGGGTTCATAAAAATCATCGTCCCCCCTTTGGATCCCCTGGCGGTGAACAAACACGGGGCTTTGTGACCCCATTATGAACTGGGGCCCAATGAGGCGACACCTCTAAATAAAGAAGATAATCAGGCTCCACACCCAACAAATAGAAGATTAGATATAATTTTGGTATTCAACTACGTTATTTTTAAAGTCATTCACGTATGACCATTTCCATGAGAGGTAGTCGTAACTGACTAATTTCTCATGATTTTTGAATATTTCACTTAGCACTCATTGCATCGGGTGATGCTCACGGAAGGTTTTCAGGTATCACGGTAGATAGTGAAGGAGCGTGCACTAATACTGACTTTGAAGTGATCGAAATTGAGGATGATAATCCCTATCATGCATCTCTTGGGTTGGATTGGGCATTTTCTAACATGGATATAATTAACTTGAAGAAAAGACAAATGATATTTGAAAGCAACAATGTGAGAGTCATTGTTCCATTAGATCCATTAGGAGTGATGTATATTGAACCTGTTAAAGAGGAGTACAACGTAGATGGCATCAAAAACATTTACCAGATAACAAAAAAAGGAGAACAATGGATCAAACTTATTGTAGATGGAAAATTGGGTTGGGAGCTAGAAAATTCATGCACTTCAGATTCGTAAGAGGAATTAGAAAACCAGGTTACATGAAGTATCTACCAGACGATGTGCAAGGATCACTAAAGTAGTACGTTGTATGACAACAAAGGTATTGATTTACCTTTTTATGATGGTTTTGTTAATGTCGATACTTTATTTAGAGGTTATGAAAGACAGGTGCTAGAATGTCAATGGTTGTTAGCTCTAGATCTATCCCTAAGAGCTACTCCTGCTAGATGGTGGGGTACACATAAGAAGAATATAGGAGATTGGCAACAATGCTGAAGATTGATATGGGTAAAGTTTGGTAAAGTAGAAAAAGAACTGGCAGATAATTATGGTGGTCAAATTGATCCTAGAGAACACATACAACTTTGTATGACAACATGGGAGGAAATTCCGCCAGAAGAATGGGTGCATGGCTTCATCAATACCTTGAAGACAATTCCTCAGAATTGGTATTTGGAAACAGAACTGTGACATGGTACTGGAAGCTGGGCATAGATGGTTGATGGATTTATAATGACATTTAGTTTTTAGGATGATTTTTCACATATAGATGCAACCCTTCAGATAGTTAAGAAGAAGATTTTTGAAAACGAAGTTCCATGTACATGGAAACTTGATTGGGTTGCACAATTACATAATGTAATGGAATGCTACAATGTCACTGTAGAAGAGGAGGAAGATCCTCGCAATATCGACATCGCAAAGTCTAAAGGTCATCGCGAAGTGAATGGACTTGAAATAGAGATGCCTAACATAATGAAGCCATTAAAGATGAAGAAGGTGAATATAGGGTCAGAAGATGAGCCGAAGTTTGCAAGAATAGGATATTACTAGGATGAAGACACAGTCAGTAAGATAAAAAATCTTTTGCATGAGTGCCAGGAGTTGTTTCCCACTAAGTTCTTAGATATGAAGGGCATAGTAGGAGACTTGGGAGTTATGAAGATTCCTCTGAAGCCTGATGCGAAGCCTATCAAGTAGAGACCTCATAGACTGAATCCAAAATATAAGGAAAAGGTGAATGAAGAATTAGACAAGATGATAGTAGTCAGGATCATCGAACCTCTTGAAGAGTCTGAATGGGTGAGTCCCATGGTGGTTCAGGAAAAGCAGGAAAAAGGGGAAATTAGAATTTGTGTGACTTGAGAAAATTGAATGATGCATGTCTACATGATCCCTTCCCTACACCATTTACAGATGAAGTATTGGACAATGTAGGAGGAAAAGAGGCTTATTATTTCACAGATGGCATTTCGTGGTACCATCATATCAGAATTGCACTAGAGGATAGACATAAGACAACCTTTGCTACAAAATGGGGCTCTTACTAGTACATAGTGATGCATTTTGGTTTGAAGAATGCCCCTTCCATATTTTCCAGAGTTTTAATTGTAACCTTGAAAGAATATATACACAAATTTTTGGAACTTTACTTCGACGGACAATCTTTGGGATGTCGAAGAAGCATGTGGCGAGCTTGAGGCTGATGCTGGATACATGTAGACAATATTGGATATCATTGAACTTGAAAAGGTATATCTTTTGTGCACCATTTGGTATAGTGTTGGGACATGTAGTTTGTAAGCAGGGATTAATGGTGGGTCCCGCAAAGATCACAATTATTGTGAACTTGCCAACATCGAAAATAGTGAGATAACTGCGCATGACATTGGGACACACTGGCTACTACATAATGTTTATAAAAGGGTATGCACAGATAACTATGCCGATGGATAAATTGATGAAGAAAGATGTGACTTTTGAGTGGAGCGAAGAGTGCCAGAAGACCCTGGATGTACTAAAAGAGAAAATGGTAACTGGGCCTATTCTAGTTTTTTCAGACTGGAATAAGGAGTTCCATGTACATGTCGATGCATCTTGCATAACATTGGGTATAGTACTAGTGCAGCCAGGAGCAGGAGAAATTGATCACCCCATAACATTTGCAAGCAAAAAACTGTCCAAGGTAGAGAAGAACTATAACACAACAGAAAAAGAGGGGTTAACTATGGTATATGCATTGCAGAAGTTCAAGCACTATTTGTTGGGGGCGCATTTCAAGATGTTCATCGATCACTTTGTGCTGAAATATTTAGTGAATAAGCCTACTTTATGAGGAAAAATCTGTCGATGGTTGTTATTGTTCCAGGAGTATGACTTTGAGGTTGTTGTGAAGCTAGGAAGATTGAATGCCCAACCTAATCATTTATCAAGGATAGAGGTAGGAGAATAACCCACAGGTATTGAAGATAAACTGACTAATGCACAATGATTCGCAATTAGAGTTACATATTATCACTTCACGGATATTATTTAGTTTCCGGCTACAAGAATGGCACCTGCGGAGTACACTATGAAGAAAAAGAAAGAGTTAGTAGTTAGAGTAGTTGATTTCTCGTTGATTTTTTGACACTTGTACAAAATGGGGCCAGATGGAATACTGTGCAGATATGTCCTTGAACACAAAAGATAGAGTAGTCTGATAGAAGCTCATGGAGGAGTCGCATGTGGACATTATGCAAGAAAGGCCATCACACATAAAATCTTGAGAGCTGGGTTATGGTGGCCCACAATACATAAGGATGTAAAAGAATTTTTCCAAGCATGTGATGTATGTCAAAGAACATGGAAGCCATCTAGGAGGGATGAGATGCCACTAGTACCACAAGTAACTTTGCAGGCTTTTGAAAGATGAGCTATTGACTTTGTTGGACCTATCAGTGCACCAAGGAAAAGGATTGGTGCGAGGTATATCATCACTGCAATTGATTATTTGAAAAGATGGGCATAAGCACAACCAATGAAGGATTGCAGCGCAAAAATTGTTGTGAAGTTCATACTTGAATATATATTGTCTAGATTTGGCTGCCAGAGGATTCTGATGAGTGACCAAGGGACACACTTCTTAAATAAGACCACTAAAGCATTAATTGAGGAATTTCAGGTTTACCACTAGAAGAGCACTCCTTATCATCCTTAGGCAGATGGAATAGTGGAAGCTTTCAATAAGATTCTAGAGAATGCATTGAAAAAGGTATGCAATGTGAACAGAGATGATTGGGATATGAGGATTCTAGCGGTGTTGTGGGCATACATGAAAACATGCAAGAAATTGACAGGGCAGACACATTTTAGGTTGGTATATGGACAAGAGGCAATTATGCCTATGGAGTCCATTGTGCCAAGTTTGAGGATTGCAACATTCATGGATATGGCAGACCCATACATTATCAAGGAAAGGATGTTGCAGTTACTGGCTCTAGAAGAAGACAGGTTCATAACAAGGTTCCATCAACAAGTGCAGAAAGCAAGGGAGAAATACTGAAATGACAAGCACATCAAGAAGAAGACATTCTAGGAAGGAGATCTTGTACTATTATATGACAATAAATTTGCAAAGTTCCTAGGAAAATTTAAGACTCATTGGCTAGGCCCATATATCATTAAGCACATCTCTGATGATGGTGAAATTCAACTCACGAATTTAAATGGTCATCTGATTCTAGGATGACTGAATGTTAGCAGATTGAAAGTATATAGGGATGATTCTGTCCTTGGAACTTCACACTAAAAAATGAAGGGAAGAAAGTCTTAGTGCCACTTGCAGTTGAAAGTGAGCACAGGACTATAAACTACTATGTAGAAAGGGACTTCGGTGAAGGGAGATTAATGTGCGATACTCAGGAGTATGAAGAAGTCTGAAGGAACTTTGATGAAGAAAGGATCACTGTGCCACAAGGGAAGGTTTGTCGAAGTTGGTTGGAAGTCTGGCAGTACATTGCAGTCTACAATGGCATTGCAGCACAAATCAAGGAGACCGTAGCTGAGTGACTCATGACGAGTCACATGTGAGTGTTGGGGGCCTGTTAAGCACAACCCAACTTTGTCCAGTTTTGGTCAAAGACTCTGCATTTTGAGGAGTGGAGCACATGGAGCCCGCGAAGTTCTATTCATCATGTAGTGTCTAGGGGCTTTGGGGTGGGTCGAAGCCCCTTATCTTGTAATGGGCATTAAGTGTTAGTTCATTGTTTTGTTAGATCCATACTATGTGGACCATAGTTTTGTAGTAATTTAATCTATATAAGTGTTTTGGAGAATTTGGTATCTACGATAAATACTAATTCCCTAGATAAGTAGCCATATCTAGAACAATAGTTTAAAGCACTTTAGCCTTTTCCTATAAGCAATATATAAGACAAAGAGAATGAGAAGACCTACTTGTAGTTTCACTTTCCTCTTGTATCCTTTGTATCGATCTTATCGCTCCTTCCCGTACTTAACACACTTGAGAAGTACCTGTAAACATCAACATAAGACAAAGAACTGATCAAAGAAAAAGATCTATTGAATACAAGTATATGGAATCAGATACATTCAAACATATAGGCATCATATAACAAGATAAGCATATGGAAAAAAGGTTCAAATACAGGTTCAAATACTTTATTGAATAGAAGAAGGAATTACAACCATGAAGCCTGATTCGTAGTCACTCCTCTAGCTTTGGTTCCATCCACATCACATCATAAGCATGACATTTTGAAAACATAATGACACTTACAATAGTCTCAATTCTCAAACTAACATTATCTCCTTACAATTCATCAAAGTCCAGCCCTTGATCACTTATATGAGTGCTCAATTTATAGGAAGATGGAGGAGGTTTTGTCATCAATGAGGGTCTTGAATGGCCTTCCATACTTAGAATTAGTTCCATGGAGGAAGGGATGAGAGGATAGGAGGTTAATGGATCCTTAGCCTATCCAATTTTGAGCTCATAGGAGGGGACAAGAGGTGGGATCCTTCTAGAATGATCTAGGACCAAGGAATATTCCCAGAACCCTATGCAATTTTTTCTTAATCTCACCCAGCACAGGTCAAACTGGGCCTAAGTGCTCTGCAGAGC